>MU107355.1:0-39245 GCA_012274485.2 Sinapis alba
AAAACTCCAACAAAAACCAAAGTAGGAGGAGTGTAATAATAATAAAAAATATATATTATATATATAAATAGTATTAGCTTGTATGAATCACATGGTTTCTGAATGGGTTTTGGTAGGTTGGTAGATGAAAAACAAACCAAAATAAGTCATAATCATTTCCCAATCCAACAGTGACCCACACACATACCAAAACCACAAGCTTTTTTTTAAAAGTTAAAAATATAAATATGATGATATTTTATACTCACTTGTAAATTTTAGTAGGTGTTCAAAAAAAAAAAAAAAATTTAGTAATCAGTTCTGCTACTGAATGATTTTTTTTTTTTTTTTTTGCATTTTCTTTTGATGGAATATGGCCATGTGTTTATTGTGGAAGAATTTGTTGTTGGTACCATTAGTCTCCTCACCAGTTTTCTTCTTAAGCCCCTTCCTTCTCCTCAACTCTCTTCCTCTCTATATATATTTTTCAGATAATCCTCCATCTTTCTTGTATATAATTTTATATAAGAAGATTTGTCTTCTTATACATTGATCTTGTCAAAATACAGGAAACTGTTAATCCCAACACCTCTGGGTTCTGCAAGTTTCTGTGATACAAAAAAAAAGTTGCAATGGAAGGCTTAGCTATCAGAGCATCGCGACCGTCCATCTTATGCTCTCTTCCAGGTCTCAACGGCGGTTCTCACCGACGACCTCTAAGTGACGGTTTCCTCAGGCTTCCAACGTCATCAAATGCGGCGGACAAATCAAAACTAGTCGCGAAGTCTGCTTCTTTCCATCCAATCTCCGCCGTCAATGTCTCTGCTCAAGCTTCCCTCACCGCCGATTTTCCCGCCCTTTCAGGTACTTGACACGACTTAAAAAGTGATTCTCCTCAAATTGCTAAACCTAGACAGTTTTTCTTAAAAAAATAATAATAATCTTGTTCTCTGTTTCTTGGTAAAGAAACGAATGTGAAAGAAGAGAGAATCATCAACGGAGACAAGAAGAGAGAGAACATCGTGTGGCACGAGAGTTCGATTTGCAGATGCGACCGACAACAGCTTCTTCAACAAAAGGGTTGTGTCATTTGGATCACTGGTCTCAGCGGTTCAGGGAAAAGCACAGTTGCGTGTGCGTTAAGTAAAGCATTGTTTGAAAGAGGCAAACTTACTTACACACTTGACGGCGACAATGTGCGTCACGGCCTTAACCGAGACCTCACTTTCAAAGCTGAGGATCGTACTGAAAACATACGCAGGATCGGTACCAATCATGCATTTTTCATTTTTTTCAAATAATTTACAAAATAACTAATTAAGTATATAATAATGATATTGATGAATGATGTTGAACTAATTAATTAATTCAGGTGAGGTGGCAAAGCTGTTTGCTGACGTTGGCGTCATTTGTATAGCAAGTTTGATTTCTCCGTACCGGAGAGACAGAGATGAGTGCCGGTCTTTGTTACCCGAGGGAGATTTTGTGGAGGTACTTAAAATTATAATCCGATCAGATTCTTGGCAATTTTCTTAAATAGTCTTTTTTAAGTTTTTTTCACAAAAATATTTCTAGAAAAATAAAATGACCAAAATAGCATTTTTTTATTTAAAATTTTCATTTTTTTTTTTTTTTTTTTTTTTAAATTTGAAACCCTATCCCCAAACCCACCCATTTATTCTAAACCCTAAAGTTCAAATTAGTTAACTCTAAGGGCATCTCCAACCCTACTCCATTTTCAACTCCAAACATGATTATGGAGTAAAATCTTCTCCAACCCCACTCCATTTTCAACTCCAAAATGGAGTAATGGCTAGGGTTACTCCATTTATGGAGTAATCTTACATATTACTCCATTTTGGAGTTGAACTTTTTTTATTTATAAAATGGTCCTTTGAATTTTTAATATTTTNATAAAGAATTGGGGTTAGTTTGTAAATTTTTATAAGTATAGGGTATTATTTACAATTATTAATAAAATAAAAATAGAATAATTTAAAAATAATATTTTTGGAGTGTAAAATGGAGTAATACATTGGAGTAAAACTTAACTCTATTTTGGTGTTGCACCAATTTGGAGTAAAAAATGCAGTAATACATTGGAGATGCTCTAAGGGTATAAATGCATATAAATAAAAAATTTAGCTTAAAAAAAAACTTGTTTTGGTAATTTTCTTCTTTAAGAACTATTTTTGTGAAGAATAAACTAAAAAAAGCTATGAAATTTTTTTTTTTTTGATTTAACTTCATAAAATAAATGATATTGTTTAATTAGGTTTTCATGGACGTTCCTTTGTCTGTGTGCGAGTCGAGAGATCCAAAGGGTTTGTATAAGCTCGCACGTGCCGGCAAAATCAAAGGTAATACATACATACATACTACTACGTACATGATTTCAAAGGGAGCTAGGAGGGAATAATAACATTATTAAATAGTGTGGTTTTGAGAATATTGTAGCTAGTTGTAGTAAAAGATATACTGTTTTTTTTCTTGATTCAGGCTTTACTGGAATCGATGATCCATACGAGGCGCCACTGAACTGCGAGGTTCGTTCGTAATCGATGTAGTCCTTCGAATTTGAAACGTGAAATTAATATTGTAATATAGTATTTGATGTATAATACTTTACAGGTCGTTCTGAAACACACTGGAGATGACGATTCTTGTTCACCACGTCAGATGGCTGAACATATCATCTCATACTTGCAACACAAAGGTTACCTTGAGGGCTAAGTCAACTCTGAAAAATCAAAAGACAAAACCCCTCAATTTGTAGAATTGTAATTAGGATTTATAAATGGTTGCTCTCTACTGATGACGATACAACGTCGTCTCGCTTCGTCATACTATCATTTGTTCTTGAATTGCATGTGTGTTTAATTAAGACCGAGAGGAAGGAAGGAAGGGAAAACAATACTATTTATTTTCTATTTCTAATAGCATTTAGTTAATAAGAGCTTTATTTTGCTTAATATATATTATCGATAAGTGTTGTATAATTAATGTGTATTATTAATAAAACGCTCTTCGTTGTTAATTTTATCTTATTAATTGCTAATTTTAAAATATGTGATTTGAACTCAACCCGCTAATCTACACATTTGCTATTTAAACTCAAGGAAAATTTGCTATTACAAAGGCTCCACTGAGCGAATACCAACAAAAGATAATAATAATAGGAAACTAGAGTGAAGCAAGATAGAAGAGCAAAAAGATGATCATCTCCCTTTGGTGTTAAGTAAACAATTTACATTACAGCTTTGGAACTAGCTAGCGTATCCATAAATGGTCTCTTCTCATTCTGGCTCGAATATCATCCGGTAAAGCATCTGATCAGTTAGTCACGGTTTAGATGGAAGGCACCCCAAGCGAAGATCAACGACTATGGTGATGTAGTTACATCAAATCTAATCTGCTAGCGACGCTGCGTCAGCAATCCCTCATTCCCTTCGGTGCATGAATCAGATCAAAGGCAGGTAGAAGAATTGATCGACGCGTGTCAAGCTGAAGTGGCTTTCGGAATCGGTTGACAAGATTAATTAGGTGTAGGCTTCCATGGACTTAATGTAATATTGAGTCAGTAACAAATAGGGAATGGGCCGTTGTATTAAGCTTGTAAACTTGCCCATTTGGGTATTTTAATAAAATGAAAGTTGACAAAAGAAAAAAAATTATGGTGGAGTTTGTGAAATTTGACAGGTGAGATGCGACGGATGGCGCACGTTTTTCTTAAGTTCCTTCATGCATTTACACAAGGTAGTATATATACACAAATATGAAATAACTACCTTGGTTGTTGGCAAGGACATGGCGAAAATAATCCACGATAAACCATGTTTTTGTTGGAATTACATGTATTTATATATTAATTATATAAAGTGATAATTCAATTGGCACTATTCATACAAGTGGGTCTAGTGCCGCTCTCCCCGATAAATTTATCAGGATAGTGTATTGGATTGGATTATAGAATTCAATATTAATGATTTGTGGAAATAATTCTTATCAAACCCTAAGAATTCGTCTTGAAGTTAGACTTCAAAATTGTGGTAACATTTTGACAGGTGGTCATGCTTGAGAATATTATCCATACTTTGATATATATGTGCCGAAATTGACTACAAGACCTGTTAAAAATATATAAATGGGTTCAATATATTGAACACGACCTACAACAATATTGAACTGGTCTTGGTAAACTTCATTGATTATAAATATAGCTTTTATTGGGTATTTTAGCTGGATATCTATCAATCTATACATCTATGTCAGTAATTAGGTTACGGAGTCACTGGTTTTAATTAATCATGAGTTTAAAATAGCAATTGTCTACCTCTCATCGGCAATAGTGGACCTTAAAGGGTGTCTTAACATGTAAAATACTCGCGGGGACCAAAAATTACGAAAATATATTGACTAAGTTAGTAGTAAAGCAACCTTTTGAATCTTCCACATTGATTCCAATTTTCACGAGGGTTTTTGGCAGGTGAACTCTACCCAAAACAATACCCTATGTAATGGCTTTCTCTTTTATTTGGCAAACCAACAGACTACTAAAGTTCAAGTACACGTTACATAACTTTTTATTTTATTTTTTGTGATTGCCTATATTTTAATAGAAAGGAATGACAAACATCAGTTCTAACTTCTATTGAAGAGGAAAGAACACTAAAAGTGGGTTCAACTTTGAAAAATATATGTAAAACAACATTTATTGGTTGGTTTTTATTTGTGAAAATTAACACGATTAGCCAATATATATATGCACCCGAACATTTAGCTTATTGGTTTGTACTAGTGTCACTATATCAAGTTCCGATTGCTCGTAATAGATAATAGAGATCCATGTCGCCTAGTGACACATATTTAGTGTTGTGAAGTTGATTCGAACCCGGATCGCTTAACTCACCGGAATTTACCTATCGCTAAATCACCAATGGTTGTTCCAGTTCAAATTTGCGTATGTATAAATCATTAACAAATTAAAACATTCATTAATAAACGTGTGCACCATATATATAAGCTTCTAGGATCCAACTATATTATTATAAGTTCATGATCAATAGCTTAAGTCACAGTTTGGTTCACTTTAGGAGTTACATATATAACTTCAGCTCCTCAAATAATATCACAGAGGAATAACATATAGATGTAATTAAGACTCACTTTGTTGTTCGACTGGTTTTTAAGTGCATATATAACACGAGGAATTTTGGCAGGTCACCAATAAAAACAGTTAGAATATTAACAATTCCCATCCAAAACTTTATAAGTAAACAAACATTTTCTGATAGAATAAGGATATTTTGAACTGTTAGAATCGTGATAGTTTTCAAAAATGGTGGTAGTACTCAAGATGGACCCGACCTACACCGCTCACCATTTTCCTCACCCCTTCCTAATTAAGTATTTCCAGCACATACAGGGTATTATGGTCATTTCATAGAAACGAACGACCAGTAAAATCATATATATATGAAAGGCGAGGGCTCTAATCCATGCAGAGAGAACAAGAAACACAACAACCTTTGAGTCTTCTTTATTCTCTACACAAAAACATGAACAGTTTGACCTCAAACTCTTCGGATCTCACTTCCACTACTAGGCAAACATGGTCGTTCAGCAACATGTGTCTCCTCACAACTCTTCAAGCCTTTGTGGCTATAACCTTAGTCATGATGCTTCTCAAGAAACTGATCACCCATGGTAATAAAAAGAAATTGTCTCTCCCGCCTGGACCTAGCGGATGGCCCATCATCGGTATGATTCCAGCGATGCTAAAGAGCCGTCCCGTTTTCCGGTGGCTCCACAGCATCATGAAGCAGCTAAACACTGAGATAGCATGCGTGAGGTTAGGAAACACTCACGTGATCACCGTCACATGCCCTAAGATAGCACGTGAGATACTGAAGCAACAAGACGCTCTCTTCGCCTCAAGACCTATGACTTACGCACAAAACGTCCTCTCTAACGGTTACAAAACCTGCGTGATCACTCCATTCGGTGAACAGTTCAAGAAAATGAGGAAAGTGGTGATGACGGAACTCGTTTGTCCGGCGAGACACAGGTGGCTCCATCAGAAGAGAGCAGAGGAGAACGATCATTTAACCGCATGGGTATACAACATGGTTAAGAACTCGGGCTCAGTCGATTTCCGTTTTGTGACAAGGCATTACTGCGGAAATGCTATCAAGAAACTTATGTTCGGGACAAGAACGTTCTCTGAAAACACCGCACCGGACGGTGGACCAACCGCCGAGGATATCGATCATATGGAAGCTATGTTTGAAGCATTAGGGTTTACGTTCGCTTTTTGTATCTCTGATTATCTACCTATGCTCACGGGACTTGATCTTAACGGCCACGAGAAGATTATGAGAGATTCAAGTGCTATTATGGACAAGTATCACGATCCAATCATCGATGCAAGGATCAAGATGTGGAGAGAAGGAAAGAGAACTCAAATCGAGGATTTTCTAGATATTTTCATTTCAATCAAAGATGAACAAGGCAACCCATTGCTAACCGCCGATGAAATCAAACCCACTATTAAGGTAATAATTAATCACGTTACATTTCTTTATATAACACAAAGTTTACTAGCTAGTATTTTTCATGCATTATTGCATTTTATTTACATGATGAAATCTAAAGAAGTAAAAAAAAAAAAAAAAACCTTTGTTTATTTATGGACAATAGGAGCTTGTAATGGCAGCTCCAGACAATCCATCAAACGCCGTAGAATGGGCCATGGCGGAGATGTTAAACAAACCGGAGATTCTCCGTAAGGCAATGGAAGAAATAGACAGAGTGGTCGGAAAAGAAAGACTTGTCCAAGAATCCGACATCCCAAAACTAAACTACGTCAAAGCTATTCTCCGTGAAGCCTTCCGTCTCCATCCCGTCGCCGCCTTTAACCTCCCACATGTGGCACTTTCCGACACAACTGTCGCCGGATACCACATCCCTAAAGGAAGTCAAGTCCTTCTCAGCCGATATGGGCTGGGCCGTAATCCTAAAGTTTGGGCTGACCCACTTAGCTTTAAACCGGAGAGACATCTCAATGAATGCTCAGAAGTTACATTGACGGAGAACGATCTCCGGTTTATCTCGTTTAGTACCGGGAAAAGAGGTTGTGCTGCTCCGGCTTTAGGTACGGCGTTGACCACGATGATGCTCGCAAGACTTCTTCAAGGTTTCACTTGGAAGCTACCGGGGAATGAAACACGTGTTGAGCTGATGGAGTCTAGTCATGATATGTTTTTGGCTAAACCGTTGGTTATGGTAGGTGACTTAAGATTGCCGGAGCATCTTTACCCGACGGTGAAGTAGAAACGATCGACGGCGTATATATATTATTTTTTATATAGCTTCATGTTCTTATATATATAACCACTAAAAGTTTGGTCAATATCTCCGGTTACCAGAAGATAATCGGTCAATTTGTGAACAATCTTGTCTTTGGTCTTGGACCTCTTGGTTCCTTTGGGGACACTTCAATGTCTCCTCCTTTACCTCTTCTTTTTAGTTTCAATAAAGTTTGGTTCTCTTTTATAATAAGAAAAATATCCAATTATATATATTATGTATATTTAAATAACATGTACTATTTGATAAAGTCGAAAACAAACTTAAAACAAAAAAATATATTTTCAATAAAAAGAGGTATAAGTATAACAAAGTCATCTATTTCAGAAAGGCCTATTATTTCAGGCCCGTTAATGTAATGCAATGCTGATGTCTAAACGAGCCTCTCTTGTTCAAACTCAGATTTGTTACTGTACAAACATTCTCTTCTTCTTCTTGTTCTTTAAGCTTTATTGGTCGTCATTTTATTGTGATTCTCCGTTATCAGAGATTGACGTTAGGATCTTTGCATAACACAACGCTCTTATCATCACATGAGAAAATAATGAAACAATCTTGCCGATTAAAAATACTTAGTAGAACAATACATAAGTTACAATTAATATCTAGTTTTACCAAAGTATAGTGGTAGTGTAAACGGGTTAGTTTTTTAATACTACGGACATGAATGAGATTGTGGGTCTTTTATTGTTTTAAATTTTTTACATATATAGTTTTGTTACAAAAATTGTTAAAAAAATTGTCATACGAAACAAAACATTTTTTCTCCACTTCAAATGGTTTGGAGAAGTTTAAAACCTAAAAACACATGCTGGTGTTTTTCTCATAAATTTATTCCTAAAAATAATAATAAAATAACAAAAAATATGCTAGAAGAATAATAAAAAGGAAGAATCCCTCCGTAAAGATACTCTGTTGAGACACCATAAATCCATCTGGCATTTTAGCATTGGTAGAGATCTAATTTAAGCTTTAATTAAACAAATTATAAATTTAAAAATATTAATAAGATAATGTCTAGAGACTCAATTACAGAATTCCACCACTTAATGATGCCATAAACCGTTTACACTACCTAGTTTGAAAACAAACAAAAAATATCTGCCGGTCACATACCTACTTGTAAGTTGTAACTTGGTAACGAACATAATAAAACTACGAGTCGACTACGACCACTTTCTTTTGGCTACTCTCTCAGACACTACTGATTGCTTTGAAAATTCAACCACGTAATAAGAATAAGAGAAAGAGACCACACACCTTTTTTTCAAGATTTGCATTCACTGTACCAAAAAAAAAAAAAAAAAAAAAACCTCAATCACATGACCTTTTTTTTTTGTTTGCTTGTGAAAGGTAAGCGAATCAAAACATGTCACGCAATCACTATCAATTTTAAACTAGTTTCTTAATATAAAATTATTTAATCACTTCCTTTCTTTTTGTACTTGCATGTTTAGATTCTGTCTCTTTCTCTCTGCAACTCACTAGAGAGAGAGAGAAGAGAATCAATGGCTGCTAGTTGCTTCAGCTACGTTTCTTCCCGTAACAAATGTTACCAATACAGCTTCTCTCGCGCGGGTCTCCGATCATCAACTTCCGATCTCGGCGAGGGTACCGTCGTCCACTGCTGGGTCCCGCAGACTCACAAGGACGACAAGCCCACGCTGCTCCTCCTCCACGGGATCGGAGCTAACGCCATGTGGCAGTGGGACCGGTTCATCGACCGGTTTATCCCCCGGTTCAACGTCTACGTACCGGACCTCATCTTCTTCGGCGACTCGCACACGACTCGGCCCGACCGGACCGAGTCGTTCCAGGCGAGCTGCGTCATGAAGGTGATGGATGTTCACGGCGTTGGGACCATGACCGTGGCCGGGCTCAGCTACGGCGGGTTCGTGGCGTATTCAATGGCGGCGCAGTTTAAGGAGAGGATAGATCGGGTGGTGCTAATATGCGCTGGGGTTGCGCTGGAGGAGAAAGACGTGGAGGATGGGATGTTTAAAGTGAAGAGCGCGGAGGAGGCGGCCAACGTTTTGTTTCCTCAGTCTCCGTCGATGCTCAGGCGAC
This sequence comes from Sinapis alba, assembly GCA_012274485.2. NCBI lineage: Eukaryota > Viridiplantae > Streptophyta > Magnoliopsida > Brassicales > Brassicaceae > Sinapis > Sinapis alba. The sequence continues at coordinate 9,415 of MU107355.1, forward strand.
TTCTCCAGTTATCTTTCTACAAACCTCCGGTTTGGATCCCTTCTTGCTTTGCCATGGACTACATTCATGTAAGCTTGAAATGGTAGTTGTCTTTTTTCACTGTTTAGTTGTGTTATTGCTAGGGAAATGTTTTATGGTGTTGTTAAGGTTATATAATAAAAGTATTTGATGTTCACAAGATCAATAATATAGTAGGCATTAATTCTTTGTTGAAAGGTGATGTGTAAAGATTATCTTCAAGAGAGGAAAGAACTTGTGGAAGCTCTACATAAAGGTAGAAGATTTGCTCATCTTCCCAGGATAACTCAGGTCTCTAATCTTACAATGCAGCTTCAATTCTTGGTCTACTCAGTTTGTCTATGTAACATCTCTTGATGTTCTCATTTCGTTTGCTTGGCTCATTTTGGTATATAGCCTACATTGATGATATGGGGAGAGGAAGATCAAGTATTCCCAGTGGAATTAGCCCACAGATTGAAAAGGTTTATCTATCTCATTTTCTCAATAATTTTACTTACTCGGACTAATAATTTGTTTGTTATTTGTTTCAGACATTTTGGGGAAAACAGAGCACAACTAGTGCTACTAAAGAAGACAGGACATGCGATTAATGAAGAGAAACCTAAGGAGATGTACAAACACATGAAGTCGTTTCTTTGCGCAGACCCAATGATTACTCCTAATGACAATGCTAAGAGACTCATGTTAGCAAGCTTAGTATCTCCACATCAGATCAGCAAGTGATGTTATTTTGAAGGCTGCTCATCTTCTCCCTCAATCATGTCTCTTAGTGTGATTAAATGTTTATTATCTTTGTTACTGTTAAGACATTGCTTCTTGTCGGAACTAAGAACACCTTTTATATCAAGAAAGTAAAAAAGATCTTATAAGCTTTTAGGTGACCTTAACATTTCCATACCTATGTTTCCTCCTGAAGCTTGTCTAATTGTATTTTTTTTTAAAACTAAATCATATTTAATTAGGAGATTATAATGTTTATTTAATTTATAACCAATCTCCTAATTAAACTGATTTAGTTGATAGTTTCGTAATTAAACCGGTCTGGTGGGGTTTATTTTATTAAATATATAATAACAAGATTAAAATAATTTTGAAATAATAGATAAAATTATGAGTCTTGACTCGTATAAATATATATATATATAAGCGAATTCTACAACCTTAGTTTACAAAAATAAAATAAAAAAAATTCTACAACCTTTCAAGAAGAACAAGACATGATAAATGCTTTATCATATGATGAGGCATTTAAATACGATAGAGTAGCGTCATGGACCTAATGTTTGGTCGTTAGCATGGGTCGTTTACATTATGTCATGATATTAATAGTATTGAGCCACTCAAATTCCATCTACCAAAAGAAAAATCATTTACCAAATACAGTTGGATTTGCAAGCCACTATTTAAACATATATTTAATTTAAGGGATTGCATATTCAATTATATATTTTTTTCTTTAAAACTAGCGGTTATATATATATATATATACCAACTACCAAATTAAACGTTCTATCTTTATGTTTAAGAAATTAAATACTCTAAACATACGTATATTGATATATGGATGAGGTTGGAGTGCTATGTCTCACATAGATGCTCTTTACAAAAACTTTGGCCAGAGAAAGAAGATATTTTCACACACTTTGATTATATGTATTGAAATAAATGTAAAAGATAAAAATGTATCGTGGCCTAGTAGCATATTATAAGTCTTTTGTATAACCCTACCAACATTAGAGCAGCTCCAATGCTAGTTTATTAAGAAATTCTTAACTTTTAAAAAAAATATAAAATCAAAAAGCAATTAAAGAAAAAGAGCAAAAGTTTTTAAACTAAGAAGGTTTATAATCTATGTAAATATTAAAGCAACAACTGTCACCTTATTAATGTTTTTAAAGTTGTAATAATGAAAATATTATTTTTTTTCCTTTTTAAAATCCCTTGGTATATTTATCGACAATGCTGCTCTTATAGTTGGTATGATGGATTAATTATTTATGTAGTAGATTTCCCAATAAAAACATTATTAATGGTGGTATATAACGAAAATAATAAAATAAAATAAAAAGTAAGTAAGAGAGAAACTAAAACGTCAAATTCGTTTCTTAGATAGTAAACTTTGACACGTTTTTAGGAAATTACATCTACACATTACTGACTTCTACTGGTATAAATATAAATATTAAAAATAATTATTATCAATATATTAAAATAAATTAATAATAGAAATCTGGGAAGAAGCTCTCTTTTAGAAACTATACGTTAATTATGCTCTAATGATATACACTTTTAGCGTACACTGTTTTATCTTTGGATTATACATATATTAAGCGAACACTGTTATATCTTTGGATTACAAAGAGATGGGTTGAACCGGACTGAATATAAAGCAATGTAATTGAAGTGTACTTATATCAAAACGTACACTTTATTGTTTCCACTCAATTGTAAAGAAATGCAACACGAAATGATCATCGGATATTCTCAAGCTCATACGTATAAAACACATGTACTTATAACACATATGCATGCATGTATATATGGATATGAAGTCATAGAGCACATACAAAATCACCATTTCTCTCATCATCAACATCATCATAAATATCAGCATCATCAAGATCCATGCTTCCATCAATTAAGCCTAATCCACCATTATTATTCTTACCATTCACTTCCTTTCTCGCTTCTTCTATTATCTTCACTATCTCATCAACGCTTTGTCGACACTTCTCTTCTTCTTCTTCTTCATCATCATCTTCTTCTTCTTCTTGTTCCACTTCAGTCTTATCTCCATTACATTTCTCCTCTGAATTCCCCGGCAAGAGATTCTTTAAGAACCAGGGGTGCTTTTCGATTTCCGGTACGGTTATTCTCTATCATGGTTTCAAATTAGAAACCCGGTATTACCATATGTCTTCAATCCGGATTTCAGTTCGAATTATCAGTTTTCACAATTCGTAGCTAATAAAAAGCTACTCCCTCCGTTTCGCAAAGAGTGTCGTTTTGACATTTTTCACACAGATTAAGAAAATGATTGAAATGTAATTAAGTTGTCATTAATTATATCTATTCGACCAATAGTATTTGAGATAAATAAAATTATTTATAAAAACAATGCAATTTGTAATAAATTTCTAGCTGAAAGTAAGTATAATTTGTATTGGAATTGTAAAGTGACACTTTTTGTGTAACAAGAAAAAAATGTTAGAATGACACTTATTATGAAACAGAGGGAGTATTACATTTAGGTTATATAGTTCGTTTTTAAAGAATTTTATCTTCTTTTAAAAAAAAAAAATTAAGTTGGGTTTTTGTTTTTAGTGTATCTTAAAATAAAGTCATCGTGTAAGCATATTAAGATTCATTCAGTTTTTTTTTAGAAAGAAAAAAAAAATCCATTCTGATTTAGCCCATATTGGTTAATCCACATTATATAAAAATCCGTTGAGCCATACTGAACCGGTTTAGGTATTAATTCATTACCTTATCAGGGTCAGCGATGAAGATACGAGATAGGAGATGCTTGCATTCGGAGGAAATCCTGACGTAGTCTGGTATGGTGTAATGGACACTTAAGATCCTCTGCAAGTATTTGTATATACGACAGCATTATATAATTAGTGGAATGAACGTTTGATTATAATTTAAATTTAAGTACCTGAATGGTTTTTCTAATGTTTCTTGGATCTTCTGGATCTTCAAAGGGATATGCACCAACTAACATTACATATAGTGTTACACCACAAGACCATACGTCTGCAATCTATATATCATATTTATCTAATTATATTATTTTTTTAACACACAAGTTGTTAGTAGTTTAATCAATATTAGCTAATAATTTAATTCATATACCTTCCCATTATATTCTTTCCGGGACAAGACCTCCGGAGCAACATAAGCCGGAGTACCCACGGTGGACTTTGGCTGAGAGTGTAAAACTGATGACTGTATTTATAAACCAAACAAAAAATACAATAATTATTTTCAACTACATACCATTAGTATGTTATGATCACTGAAGATGAATTAAATGTGTAATAAAACCTTCGAGTATCCGAAATCACAAATTTTGAGCTGCGATGATGGGCTCCCATCTAAGAGTGTGTTCTCAAGCTTAAGGTCTCTGTGACATATTTGCTGCAATAAAAATAAAATAAAAATTAGTAAGTTGAGCACAAAAAAAAAAACCCATAATAATCATTAAGTTCCAATTGTAAATTTATTATTTTAACATTCATATAAGAATAAATGAGTAATACGTACCATAGCGTGACAATAGCTAACTCCCGAGATAAGTTGTTTAAAATAGTACCTTGCCTAAATAATAAACAAAAACTAATAAATATAATTGACCACAAGATTACTACTGAATCATTGTCAATGATGAAAGTATAATACTTCGTCTTCGCTGAATCTACCGGCACTGCAAATTCTTTCAAAAAGTTCACCACCTGCTGCATACTCCATTACTATAGCTAGATGTGTTGGTGTTACAAAAACCTGCAAAATAGACAACACATACATTTATGTTATTTTGATATTACTATAGCTTGAAGACAACCTGTCGACGATTGCTTAATTATATTTTTACATAAGCGTTAAATTTTAATATAAGAATTTTCAACGCCATGACGAATTGTTCATACGATGTCATAAGCAATTTAATACATAGTTGAAGAAGAGGTCCAAAGTCTAACCATATGAAACGTTACACATATTTTACATGAAAATATATCAATGATTTTATTTTATATGGCTCAATGGTTTTGATGATGTTCATAAACATACCTCTTTGAATCTGATGATATTGGGATGCTTCAAGTCTCTATGATTTATGATCTCTCTCTGTACATGTTCATCAATCTGTACAAAACCAACCTCAATTCATTTACTGATCATAAGATTAAGAAAATGATTTCTAAAGACAGAGACCAGTTAGTTTTTACCAACAAAAAGAAAAATACCTTAAGGCCTCTTTCGATGTATTTAACGGCGTAAAACTTTCCGTTGGTTTTATCTCTGACAAGTTTTGCAACTCCAAAGTTCCCGGAGCCAAGATCTCTCAAGATGTCGTATCTCTCCATCGATGATGATGATCGGATCAAAGAAACAGAGAAAAGAGATTATTATTATTCCCTCTGAGGTTATTAAAGTGAATATGGCTTTTGTTAGTGTGTTTGTTTCAGTTGCATATAGCATCTTTGCTATTTATATACACATTAACTCATATACGAACCGATACCGTCAGCACCAACGTGAGACGTGCTTTTCTCATTATTGGCCCCCTTGTGAGTATTGGGCCGTCAAAAATTTGTCTGAAAGTAGGCCCGTTTGGCACGCGGCTTCTCTTCAAGAACATGAACATAAGAAGGTGGTGATTCCCAAGCCGTTCAGTACATATGTCTTTTCATCGCTATTTATTGTTCGTACGTTCTTCTCTTTGCAAAAATATTAAGGTGTTAGTAACTAAACAAGAAATTTAACTATAAAAAATTATTGTAAAAATCGTCTTATGCTGTATCATTAATCATATCATCTCAGGGCTTCAAAAGTTAACACCTAACTAAGTTATTACGATTATCCATTTTAAGTATTTATTATCTCTTTTTAAAAGAATTACTCTGCCAAACTTTTTTGTTTTTTTTATATAACTAATAAATAAAATCAACATTTTTTCTTAGCTTGGAAAAGATATCCCCACACTTAAGATTCGTCATCCTTTCCCGCAACCCAATAAGAACAACAAACGCATTTAAGTTGTATACAGATATATAATAAATGAGCTTATCAAAATATATAGTACATACTAATCTGGTTTAACAAGTCAACAGCTAAATCACAAAAATTAAAAGCCAAGGGAAAAAACAGATTAGTTTCCTAGAGTTTGTATACCATTAGACTATTCATGTGTGGTTAATATAATCCCATCTTGTTTAAGCCTTTTTCATTTTGATTGGTTTTGTATGTATACATGCGTGTAAAGTGGAATGCTATATTCGTAATGAATAAAAAGATATATGCATATTTCATATGTTAAATCTCCTCTCGACCAAAATGTTCATCAAATCATCGCAATGATCTCTTGCGATATACCATGGAAAATGTTATTAAATAGATATCCTTTCTTCAAATGTATATTATATTGTTAAGATAATATTGTGATTTTATTGAGCTATATCCTTCACATGTGATAATTTTTGTTCAGATAAAACCTATTTAGTACTATATTTTAACCCGAAAGTATAAACAAAACTTTTTTATCACGAAACTATGGAGAGCATACAGATGAATAAAAAGGCGAAGATGTCAACGGCTTGAGAAGGCGAATTGAAGAATAACTAAACCAAAACAATGATGTATACGTGGCTTTTAACGTGGCAGAAAGCAAGTGACAAAAGTACAATGCCAAGTGGGAGTGGTGGATGCGCGTCAGGTGTAACGAAAAAGTTTACGTGTAAGGTGAAGATTGGGCCGTGATGTAAAGCCCATCACCGTTGAGTAGTTGGGTGATAACTGAGTGGTCCCCTAATCCCTTATTGGTTTCTATAAACTGACTACAAGGCTTATTTGAAAGAGTTTGAAAACATTATGATTTTCCCAAAGAACTGAAAAAGATTTTTTTTTTCTTATGTCAAATAGCATTTGATAAAAGAAGTTTGTGGGAATCTTCTATAACTAGAAGCCTTTTAAAAAGAGTTTTCAAAATATTATATTTTACTCAAATATGTGGGGAACTTACATACTTTCTCAAAAATATCTTCATAATTGCGTTTTAATTTGTTTTTTTATTGTGGAAATATGTCAAATTTGTTAGAACCAGAAAAACATAAAGGGTAAAGCCTCTGTATCTAAAAAGTGGGGGTGGGGGGTAAGAAAATGCCATAAAAAAGAATTCGCACTAAATAAATAATTTTGAGAGTGCTGTTTGACAAACAAAAAAAAGGAAATGTTTTTATTTTCTTTCTAAAATCTATAAATAAATTCAATCTTATGTGTATGTATTCAAGTAAGGCCCTAAAAGCCCACTTATAATAAACCTCATCGACTCAATCTGTTTCATATTTTCCAGCCCATTATGTTAAATGTGTAGTCTACTAGTAGACTACAACTACTGGCTCGTAGTCTGGCATCTTTCCGTAACCTGCAAATGGATTTTTCAAAAGTTCATTTGCCTGCTTCTCTGACAAAATCATATTCAAACTGCACGAAAGATTCAAATACAAACCATGGAAATAATTGATGTCAATACTGTGAATGTTTTCTATGGAGTTTTCTGCTTTTGCAGCTATGTCTAGTGAAAGCAAAAAAGTATTCAGTGTCTGTCTCTGTTAGTTCCCAAAACTGTATATTAACCTTCTTCAACTTTGGCTACGGATTTGCTTTCACTAGTCTTTCAGGAAAACTAAGTTCAATATTTAACAGTAGAAGAGCTCAACAATTAGTCAGCTAAGTTGGTTTTGGTCTTTCTTGCATGAACTCTGTCCGAAACAGCAACCAATCATGTCTTCAAGAAAAGCCCATTTCTTTCTATTATCAAAAACGTCGCCGTTTTCTCTTTGTCTCTACTATATTGAGCCAATGCCCAAACCATATGAATCCACGAAAGCCCTTTTCTGTGTATTTATATCAAAACGCTGCGTTTTAGTTTTTTTTTTTAAAGTTATGTTGTCTAGCAACATTCTTCCTAGAGCAAGATTATTATAAATTTCAAAATCTTCAAAACTGTTAATTAAGGTTCCTAACTAGTAGAATATGATGTTATAATCATATATATGAAACAATTTTTTCAAAAAAAATAAATTTAATCACTCAAAATTGCATTTTACATTTCCCCACTCTCACTTGAGAGCGTGAACTTCACCGCATCAATTTTGTGAGCTATAGCACATGGCTTTTACTTGATTTTGAGGATTTCTCAAATTTCTTAAAAAAGCAGCGCGTTTATCTGTATGATTTGAAAACGCTGCGTTTTCATTGTTGTATATGTATTATTTATTCGAAACGCTGCGTTTTCTCCATTCCGCTCCGTTGGCGGCGTTCATCTTCTCCGACACGCCACTCCAATCATAACGCATAATAACCAGACCTACCTTTCCCGAGCTGCATCATCAGTGCAGCTGAGCTGAGTCAAAAGAGAAGAAGTCATACACCTCAACAACTCCAGTTTTCATTTTCTTGTTGATTGACTCATTTGGCCTAGCACGAACAGTACATTCCACGGTAACAACGGACTCAAGCCTCATGTCATTGATCAAGCCTCATGTCAGGAAACTCATCCGGAAGCGTCCTAACCTAACACATTCCAAAACTTTCAAACATTAACAACGTAGTTTAAAGTCCTCAAGTATCAATCTTTGCGTTACACAAACTAAAATTGGTAAAAGAGTTGAATATGTCCGAACCAAATATAATCATTTTGGACCAAAGAACAAGCATTGAGTTGAACTGAACTAAACACTTAACGGCTATGAGTGCAAAGTGGAGAACATAAGTTCAACATAAAGTGAGACCTCCATGGACTCTGGTGAAGAGCGACCCTCCCGCAAAGGTGGACCCTTTTACCAGTATCATCCACTGATAACTCGCCGCAAATCTCTATGCGCCATGCCCAAACTCTTACTGCAAAATTTTGTACAATAGGTTTAAAACCTCTGAGAACATATGTTAGTGCACTGTAAATAAATATAAGTAAATAAATATAAGTAAATAAATATAATATCAATTTTTTCTTTTAGAAAGTGTCATAGTTTCTAACCAATAATATGTCATAACAACAGTTTCTAAGTAATATAGTACTATTATTTTTAATATAGTGATTATGTAATTAAATGTCAATAATATTTAGAAAATGGCTTAATGATTTTCTCTCATGTGTTCCTAACAGTGGTTACTGAGTTTCTAATGAATTCTTGGTAGACATATCAGTTATGACATTTTCTTTCTTCTTTTTTACTTTTTAGTTTATTTCATTACTTTAATAATTGAGATACTCTCTTTGTGACTATGCGGTAATTGAAACTGCTTTAAACCAAAAAATTTAAAACCCAACGAAAAACAAACTGTTCTAATGAAATCACATTGACATCTAATATATTAAATGACATTCACGTTGGAATTAAATACTTTATATACTAAAGTACATATTGATAAAAGAAGATTTTCTTCAACCCCTAATTTCTAGCAATTTAATCCTAAATTTTCTTTGAAAATCATGTACAAAGCAATTAGCCACTTTTTAAACTGAATTCTTCTCATATATCTTAGTTATACTATTTTCTCTATGTTTTATATCTTCTCTATTAGTAAAGAAGCAAAATAACATATTATTTCTTATTTTTAAAAATTTTCAGTTTTGTTTTCCGTTTTTTCTATTTTTCTGCAAAATTATTCTCGTGGAAATCCTATAACTACACTCATACACAGCGTTCTTCAAGAAAATTTGCATGTTTTCCACTTTTACTACTTTTCCCTTATAGAATTTGATTTGTTGATTAATGTTTTCTTTGTTGAAAAATTTCAAACTGTTATTTTTTTTCATGAATAATTTTTTATCTACTAACTTATTTTTTCTTTGTTCTCTATCATATCTTCATTGTTAAATCTTCTTATTCTATATAAGTACTCTCTAATTTTGTTTTGTATATTTAGGATATTTAGGATTAAAGATGACACTTGAATTCAAAGCTTACATATTCAATAACAGAATGGCGAAAAAAATAAACCTGTATTTGAATTGTTTGAAAAAAATAAATTATCCTACTTATGCATTTCTTTTTTTGATGTTTGTTGTTGTAGTTTATAAGTGTGAATGAAATTCAGAAAAAGTAATATGAATGAAATTCTTTAAGAAATCTGTAATATCGCTACATATCTTGTGCAGACTATACGCTTCATTAGTTTGCTTACAAGAATATTGTTTATTAGTAGTGTTTTGTATCTTCCTTTTGTTAAACAGGTAATAATCCCGTTACATATCAGCATAAATCGGTTAACCCTAGTAAAACCCTCAGAAAAGTACATCCAAGTAATATTTGTTGATGACCATGAGTTGTTGTACCGAAGACCATCGACAATGATATTTTGCATATGGAATATGGATAAAAACTTTTGGATTTGACAATGTGCTAGGTGAGTATCTTACATTTTTGTAAAAAATAAATAAAGAAAAATAGAAAAGAAAAGCATACCGGGTTCTTAAAGAAGAGCTTAAATTACCACATGTCTGTTTGCTAGCTTTTCTAAAAAAATTGAAATTAAAATATTTAATGAAACAGCATTAAAACACTTTCTACTTATAATTTTATATGATAAATATATTGCATGCAAAGAAAATAATATGAAATCGTCAATATAGTCTTTAACACAACACAAGACAGTTACGCAGCGAACTTAATTGGTTCATTACCGAGCGAGAATAGTCTACTCCGACGATACAGACGTGGTGGAAGATTCATCTTGTGGATCTTGTACTGGCAATGAATCAGCCTCAATAGGCGGTTTAGGAAGACTGATTACCTCGTTTTGACTCCCAAGCATCAAAACAATAGAAGCCATGGAGAGCCTGTCCTCGGCATGGGCTTGAACACACAAGAGGCCAATTTGAATGCACCTGAGAGCTTCTGCCGATGGTGATGGTGATGATGATGATGATGATGCGACATTGAATATGGCCGGGTCTACGATCTCTAGCACTTTGCCTTGACACCATAGGTTCCATGTCTGCAGAAAGTACTAAGATGATAAGAGAGCTCGGTGTTTATTGTAAAAGTAAATATTTATGGTTGCTATAAATAAAATCTTACGAAGCGTACGAAACTTTGACTGTCATTTTCGTTATAGAACTCTCTTATGTTTATTCCGCTGACCATTTCAAGAAGCAGCACTCCAAAGCTGAACACATCAGCTTTAACAGAGCACACGCCATACATTACGTACTCTGGAGCCATACAGCCGCTGCGATAAAATACAAATAAATTATTATTATTATTATTATTTTTTTTTAAAGAAGAAAAAAAAAGATTAAACGAGAAAGGTATATATATATGCATGAATGGATTGAGGATCTTTATTGCTTACTAAGTTCCAGTCACGGTATTGGTAACAACTTCAGTATCTTCCCCATCAAGGCGCTTAGCCGTTCCAAAATCGGAGATCTTAGGTACCATTTGTTCACAGAGCAAGATGTTGCTGAGTTTGAGGTCAAGGTGAATGATCCTAACCCTAGAATCTTGGTGAAGATATAGTAGCCCTCGAGCAATTCCCTTGGCGATGTCCATACGTTTGTTCCAATCAAGCACATAGCTCCGGGTTGTGCCTGTGCGCGCATCACAAACCAAAATTAGATTTTTTTTTTTTTTTTTAAAGAAAAAAGAGCTAGTGAGAAAAGGGCAGTACTGTAAATGTAAGTGCTGAGGCTAGATCTTGGCAGGTATTCGTAGACGAGAATCTTGGTATCGGGGTCATAGAAGAAACCAATAAGTCTAACGAGATTGCTGTGTTGCAGAACGGCTAAAAGACGGACCTCGTTCCAGAACCCTTGGATTGCGTGATTTGTCACTTCATAAAGACGTTTCACCGCTATGTCTTGCCCGTCAAGTAACCTCCCCTGTATGTTGTTAAATATTAAAAAATGTTAAAAGTTAAAAGAAGCAAAAGCTCATACAGAGCCGTGCGCTCTTTTACCTTGTAAACTTTGGCGAAGCCACCAGATCCGATTTCATCTGAAAAATTGTTTGTAGCTTGGACGATGACGTCAAACTCCATGAATGAAGATGTCCAACCACCAGTCGCCTCCTCCTCCACACGGTTCGTTACCTCTCCAGGATCTACAATTGACAAGAGAGATCAGAACCAATGAGAGACACACACACACACACTTTCTAAGTCGAAACTAAATAACAAACAACAAGTAGTTTTTTACCTAACAAAACTGCATTCTTGTATCTCTTCCAGAAGCAGAAGACAACTAGAAAAAACAAAACGCTTGCTAGGGGAATGGTGAATCCAATGATCCATTTCCTTTGGTTTTGATTATTCCCTTTTCTCTCTGAAGAAAACAAGATTCGTATTTATTTAGTAAATAAAAAAAAAAAAACAGAGGATAACAATCATCATCATCATCATCCTATAATAGATAAGAGTACCCATATCAAGAGCAGCCACTCTGACGTAAAGATTTTGACCCTGGTTGGTGCTATAACGTCGAGTATCCTCCAAGCTTAGCCCCCACATCACACAACTCCGCACACCAATTGGCATGTCCGTGTTTGCAAACGCCATACAGTTACAGGTTCTGAGACACTTTACCTTACATTCCTCTAAACTCACTCCCTCGAAAAAGAAGGTCGAATTATCAGTTTCAGGAAGTTTCATATTGTTCAGAAGCTGAAACCCATCATCATAGGAGCAGGTCACCGGTGACGACTTCCTCACCCTGGGAAACATTCACAAGATTTCAGAGGTCTGAGAGAGCAATAAGTATTCGTTCCGCACGTTGTGTATTTATCACAACTATCTGACGGCGCAATCACCAAATCCTCCCAATCTCTATCTTCCGGAGTCCACTCGGACCAGATCAAGAAGCCAGTATCATTCACTTTCAAACTTGCGTAGTAGCTGGTTGTGGTGCTCCTACGCAAACTGTAAGTGTTACTGCTGTTCGTTCTTCTCTGGATCATTACCTTTGTAATGTATATGGGGTCGATACGGAAAATTTTAGTACCACTAGTCCCCCATATATACTGTTCATACCCTGTTTTTGTTCCTCCCTGGTAGAAGTTGTCAGAATGTATGGTTCGGGGGTAATCCAATCGAGGATAATACCCAAGCACCATTCCTGGAATTAAGACATCATTTGGGTATTCAAAGCTTTCCCACAAGATGTCAGTGGAGTAACTCACAATGAAGTTTCCAGTATCGGACAGATATGCAGACAACGGCGCATCTGCAGGGGCAGTTCTTCTTAGTTTTGTCTCCCATGTCTTGTAGCTAGCCTCGTTGTAGAGTTGGATCCCAGAACTGCTTATTTCAAGATTTCCTTTGGAACTGTAGAGAGGACTGTTCTGATTACCGGTCCATACTACTCTTCCTGGGAATTGTTTGAACCAGATTCCCAAATACCAACCGGTACGATCTTTGAAGAGACCGAGTTCAAAGATTGAACTCGGGGACACAATTCCCTCATTTTCCGAAAGCCACAATTCTAAGCTTAAAACAGACGTAAAAAGAAAAACTAAGAAAGAAAGACGTCTGAACATTTTTTTTTTTTTTTTTTTTTTGACAAAATGACCCGATATGCTCAGAAGAAGAAGAAGAATAGTAAGAAGAAGAATCGTAAGAAGAAGAATCGTAAGAAGAAGAAGAGAACCCATTACCTACAACATGGTTAGTCAACCTATCCTCTCTATGTTCCGGATACCATTACCCTACACATGGTCAATAAATAAATAAACAGAAAAAGAAAAATATAGCTTAGGTAGTAGGGTTCCATATGTTCGACCTAGGCCTGGGTATTTTAACTTGGATCCAAAAATTCAAAGCAGAACCGATCCGAAAAATACTCTGACATGAAACCAAACCGAAAATTTACAAGTACCTATTGGATCCAAAATTCTTCTATCTGAAAGAACCATAACCGAAATGAACAGACCCTAATAGACGCGGACCCGAAAAAACCGAACCTGGATAGACCCAACCCGATAAGAACCGATTCATACCCGACTTAAAAACACGTATATCCAAAATTAGACATGAGCGTTCGGGCCTTTGTCGGATTCGGTTTCGTTAATTTGGATTTTCTGATTTTTGGTATTGTGCTCATAAGTTCCATTTAGATTTTACCTATTATCGAATCATATTTAGTTTGGTTCTTTTCATGTTTGGTTCCTTTTAGGTTCGGTTCGGATTGTAACCAATGTCTGAAATCGTCAAAAAAAAGTTTCAAACATGAAAAAATGACAAAAACTCAAAATATATAAATTATTCACAAAACTAATTAAAAATTAGTTAAACTATCTAAATTAACTGAAAATATTAAAATAACAAAGAAAATAAATTTAAAAAATATTTATAATACTATAAAATATCTAAATTACCTTAATATATATAAAAATATTAATATATAAAATTTTAGATATTCTCGGATCCTAGTTTGGATTTCGGTTCGGTTCAAGTTATATCTAAACCCCAAAGTACTAAGCTCATAAGTTCCGTTCGGATATTTTTTTTATAACAGTTTGGATCCGGTTTTTTTTTTTCAGTTCGGGTTTAGGTAGGTAGTTCAGGTTGAGGTAAGAACGTTCATGCCTATCCAAAACTACGATTTCTTGCGTTCTATTTTATATCCAAAACTATGATTTTAAAACATGTATATCCAAAACATTATCAGTTCTAACAGTGAAGCGAGGAGCTCCCCTACGAGAATGTGTGTTTAGGGATTGTCCCCTGAATGGCAAGAAGGGCAAGGAGGCAGGCATGTGAGAACAGACTCGACTTTGAAGCTCCCAAACAATTTATCTGGCTAATGCAACTCAAACAGTTACCAAAATCAAAACAATTCAGTAGCCTTTTGAGATACATATCACAGCAGGTTAAATTAACCAGTAGCTTTCCACAAATCAAATTTCTTCAACTAGGTTATGGATAAAGTTAATATTATTACTTGTCTTGGTGAGATTCCAATCTGATTGAGTATTAAGAAGCTTTGAGTGGAAACTGAGTCCCCCTATTGAGCAACACATGAGCTTCCAAATTGTATAAGAGCCGCCATTACACTCCCTGCTGCTGCAACACCAAGAAAATTAAAAAGAAAAGAAAAAAAAAAGTGGATATTCAGTTTCTTCGAAACAAAACGTAGCAACAATATAAACTCTTTCTAAATAAAACAAAACAAAAGATGAAAGCTTTCAAAACATAAGAAGATTGTTATGCAATATAAGAATCCAGCTCTAAAAGCAAATCAACTAAGAATCCAGCTTTGGGGAATGATTGTATTCTCCGGTTTTGATCTGATGGAAAATAGCTTCTCCCTTCATTTACGTACTAAACCCGTGTGGCAGCAACAAGCGTTTAAAACCATTTGATTCCAGCGCTTAAAACATTCTGAGATCATAAGATTTGCATCATTTTTTTGTTTGTAACTATTCTATAGGCACTTATTACGGATCACTCTTGTTCATTAATCATTCCTAAAAATAAAAATGAAACCTCTTTATATATAACATACAGTCAGATGATTAAAAGGACAACTAAATCTCATCAAAACAAAAGAACCAAAGAGATAATAAAGAATAGAAGATAAAGAATGGCCAAAGGTGTACAATTGTTCATCACTTTTGTGATAATCCCCATGTTAATATCAACAGGTAATTATCTCCATGCGATGTGATTGGTCCACGTTTCTTCTCTTACTTACAATATGCACTTCCAAAGTTTAACCAACTGTTGTTGTTTTTATTAATATGACAAAAGAAAAGTAAAATATTAAATTTTCAGATAAAATTTTAACTCACGACAAATACAAATTATATCTACACAATTTAAAATTATTTTTGGGTAGAGATGTTTAATCCGGATATCGGTTCGGTTTGGGTTCAATTTTTTGGTATTTTGATTTATAAAAAAATAGTTGTCATATTAAAACCATTGTTTTGGTTTGGTTTATATACTGTTGTTTTTTTATTTATTTGGTTTTATATAAAAAAACATAAATTTATTTATTTAAATATTTTTATGAATTTTATTTATATGATTAGATATCTACTTTTATATAACATGAAAATATTTTGGTTTTTAAAATGTCTATTTCCCCCTTTTTCTTTTACTATTTAAAATAATTAGTAAACATATTAGGTTAATAATTATAATAGTTTTAATAGAATAAAAATAATAACAACTAGTAATCCATAATATTATAAATAACTAATTATTAGCACACATAATTGTTAACAAAAAGGTAAAATTTTATGTTTAATTTAATTTAATAAAAATGAGTCATAGCTTTTTAACTTAAAATAAAATATTAAATTACTAAAATCAACATTTTAAATATGAAGACCATATCAATAAAATAAATTATGTATATATTCTTAATTTTTTTTTGTAACAAATGTATAAATTCTTAATTATCTTACATAATTAACATATAAATATATTTATATATTTTAATTGATATCAACTTATTCGGTTTAATCGGTTTATATACCAAACTATATCCTTATACCGTGGTTTCTTAAAAATAACATCCATTTGGTATATTTGGTATTACCAAATCCAAACTACTTTTTTATTTTAGTTCGTTTTCGGTTTTAGTTGGTTTGGTTTTATCGGATTGAACACCTCTATTTTTAGGGTAAAACACACATTTGTTAGTTAAAAAGAATGTAAAATTCGATTCAGGTGAGATAAACAATATGAATTAATGTTTAAGTCTACTAACTATATATATATCACCCTAACTATTCTTACTTACGTAAATCACAATTGTCTTTTTCGTGGATTGAAATTATAAAATAATGAATGTAATATCTTGACAAACAATCCAGTAAGCTAAACAGTAAGTGATTTTCTTAAAATGTATTATTTGTAAAGGCTTCAATATATCAGACTCATTCATTATTATTTTCTTACCATCCACTATTATTTTACTAAATGACCAGAAACTGTTGGAGCGATCAGGAGGCCTTCCGCTAACTGTATAGGAGTACTAGGGAGGCCCTGCTATCCAACTAGAACTGATCAATGCTTAGTGTGGTGCAAATCCGTGTGGCATTCATCCGTAAAGGGAAATTGTAGTAGAAGAGTCCCAGTGCCAATAATGATAACTTGCGAGTGCGTATACACGGCCTTTGAATGCCCAAAAAAATTATAATTCAATTTACAATTCAAATCGATGATTAGATTTGGATGAAATTATTTTACATATTTATAATCGACGAGTACTACTCACTCACTCACTAATTTTGGATTTCAAAGAAACTGTGTTTGGTATCGAGAAAGAGATAGAGATATCTCGTTTAGAGAGCTGCGTGACTTGCAATGGTTCAGGAGCAACAGCAAAACATTCGCTCGGCGTGTCAAAGACAGGTTGTAGTAGCATCAACTTAGATGCCACTCGGACAAGTCATGACTTGCTCATCTCCTTGTAACGGAACAGGAGAGCTGTTTCAAAAACTTGTGGCGCTTTCTCAGCCGGTTGACGGGACAGTGGGTTTGAGAGTACCGGCGGGGACACAGCCCACTAAGCCCAGCACGAACAAAAAAATTAGCATCCCACAAAAAAAAACATTGTTCCAACCGTTCAATCAGAGATTGCCAAGCTGCGTCATGAAGTAGAAGAATTCGCTATGCAGTTTCCAACAATTGGGTTTGAGAAAGAAACCATCAAGTACAAGAACTAATTAAATGTCTTTATCCTACTATAAGTGTTTTATCATGCTAATTTGAACTTAGATTATGATGATGATGATACATGTACTCTATTTTATGTTTACAATGATAGCCTGCATCAATGATCAGTTATTGGAGTTGGTCAGCTTCTCTTTTCCTAAACTACGATATAAATTGAAGGACTATATATGTTAATTACTGGATGAGGAAGAATTGAAGATAGATTATATAATTGAATTATCTGTGTGGACTTCTGAGTTATTTTCCACTACAATTAAAATGTCTTAAAATGCAAAAGATAAGTTCAAAAAAAAAAAAAAAAAAGTCTTGGTCATGTTGTAGGCATTGTTGTATGTTAATTGAATTACTTGTGGAACGTCTCTTAAACTGAAAAAGGCCACATTGTCCAGCAAAACTATGAACATGCTTTTTGTTCCTCCAAGGTCAATTGATGTGATCATGTCACGTTATTTCCACCTTTGAGAATTCTTTTTCATAATTTTGATAATCAACAATTTTTTTTAAATTGATAAATGTAAAACCTAAGTAAAATTTTAATCGTAACTTCTGTGTAGAGTGAACCAATGCCTAAAGTTATAATATATATTTATTTATTTTGGACAACAAAGTCATAACATATTACTTCTTAAAACAAACATGGAAATGTTTACAAAAATAAAATAAAAAAACGCTGGAAGCTACTTTGATATAAAATAATGTATTAAATGTTGAAAATTAATTACAGAAGAAATCTGCTAATAATATTCGTAACATTATTTAAAAAAAAAAAAAAAAACTTAACAAGAAACCGCTATAAATAACGGCTTTTGAAGATTTCTCTTGTCAAACTCGACTCGAGTCAGCTTCTTCTGCAGGTGGGAGTTTGAAAGATATGGACAAGGAAATGGATGAAGAACTGGAGTGGCTCGAAGCTCAGAAGATAGAGATAAGCGTTGACCTCTTCTCTGCAGCCAAACAACAGCTTCAGTTCCTCGGAGCGGTTGACCGGAACCGGTGGCTCTACGACGGCCCTGCACTTGAAAGAGCCATCTACAGGTAACACAGCTAGGTTCTAAATAAGTTATGGTTCTTGTTTCAAAGTGTGGTGATTTTTGTTCTTGTTCAGATACAATGCTTACTGGCTTCCTTTGCTCGCTAACTACACTGAGTCTTCATCGACCTGCAGCCAAGGTCCATTAGTCCCTCCTCTTGACTGTGAATGGGTGTGGCACTGCCACAGGCTTAATCCGGTAACCCTTGATATCGATGACCTCAATTCTTGATCCGATATCTATTCAACATTCTTATCTATATATGTTGTTAACCATTTCAGGTGAGGTACAAGACTGATTGTGAGGAACTCTATGGGAGAGTCCTTGACAATTCTGGCGTTTTATCTTCCGTAAATGGAAGCTGCAACAAGTTACAAAGTGAGAATCTATGGAAGAGATTGTACCCTATGGAGCCTTATAACCTTGACGTGTTGGATAAGGCAATCTCAGAGCCACTTCTTGAGAAACGCACCACCACTTATGATCTTGTTTCAGCTGTCAAGAGACAATGTCCATTTTACTACCAGGTTCAAAAAAATACATATATTAAAAAAAATATATCTCATGGTCGCTTTTCTTGCATTGCAAGGTTCTCTAATAGTTTGTGTATCTTTTCTTACAGGTTTCAAGAGCTCATGTAGACAGTGAAGTCTTCCTACAAGAAGCTGTGGCTAGATACAAAGCGTTTCTTTACTTGATCAAGAGAAACAGACACAAGTCCATTAAGCTTTTCTGTGTTCCGACTTACGATATAGATCTTATCTGGCACACACACCAGCTCCATCCTGTCTCTTACTGCAAGGACTTGACCAAGATGATTGGTAATGTCTTGGAGCATGATGATACAGACTCTGACCGTAGCAAAGGTAAGAAGCTTGACACTGGTTTCTCTGGAACTACTGCTCAGTGGGAGGAAACATTTGGTCGAAGGTATTGGAAAGCCGGTGCTATGAACCGAGGTGACACCCCAAAGCCAGTCACAACTTCTCCTTATGTTTTCTTGGGAAAGAAGTTACCTGCAAAAGAGGATGCAATCAAGTTTCCAGAGGTGAAAGTCATTGAGGTTGTCTTGGAGATTGTTGGGGTCAAGAACTTACCAGACACTCATAGAGGAAATGTATTTGTTGTGTTCAGCAAAACACAGCCTGATTCTCTGTTTAACACTGAGCGCAAGCTTCCGGTTTTATCTGAGTCTTGTGGTGAAAAGCAAGTTGCTATGTTCAAGTGTGAACCAACAGGAGAGCTTAGTTTCCAACTAATGTCTTCTAAGTCTAAAACCTTAGGTTCTGCTTCTTTGTCGCTTTCTGAGTTTCTGTCTCCAGTTACTAGACTCTCTGTTGAGAAGTGGCTGGAGTTAACAACCCCAGTTCAAAGGGGAAAGGCCATCTCTCTACGAGTTGCTGTCTCCTTCACTCCACCAACTCGTAGCCCGACAGTTCTACATTTGGTCCAAGCAAGACCATCACTGAATGACTCTTGTTTCTTTCCTATGCCTGGAAACGTTGCTAAGAGTTTCACACGAGTTGTTGATGAGACAGAAACAGAGTTGATCAGTCTCCATATGAGCAATGCAAGACAAGTGATTGGTGTGAAAGAGAGTGGTGAAACTCTTGTTCTGGCAACTTATGATGGGTGTGTCTGGTCTTTGCTTGACTCAAAGTGGTCACTTAAGCAAACAAGCAGTCTTGATGGTCCTGTGTTTGAGATTTTTGGTGTGAGAGTGGTGAAAGTTTATACCGGAAAAAAGCTGGAGTATGAGACAAAACATTGCGCAAAGCTAAGAAGAAGTGAGCAGGATTTCATGACGGCTGTTGAATTCTCAAAGCAACATCCTTATGGTAAAGCTGTGGGGTTGCTAGACTTGAAGTTCGGTTCTATTGAGGTAAAGTTTAGCAACTTTGAAACTCAAAACGCGCCGTTTTGTTTACTTATTATGACTTAGGGTTTAATTGTTTGGATATGCATGCATGCATGCAGGCTAATGAGAAATGGTGGGTTTTGCCTGGATTGGTATCTGCTTTCATACTCAATGATCTTCTTAAGAAGGAAAGCTTTTGTGGAGCTGAAAAAGACATAGTGAAAGCTAATGGAATAGCTATGAAACTAAAAGAAGAAACAATGATGCATGTGAACATCAATGGCGGTGCTAGGTGCTTGTCCAAGGAGCTTAACAGTGGGAACATGGTGGAAGGAGAAGGTGGTCATTGTGGTGGTTGTGGTGGATGTGGCGGTGGCAGTGGGTGCGGAGGAGGCGGTGGAAGATGTGGTAATATGATGACCAATGAAAATGTTACCACAGGTGGCGGCACCTGCACTGGCGGTTCCACTGGATGCGGTGGGTGCGGTGGAGCCGGTGGAGGATGTGGTAATATGATGACCAGTGAAAATGTTCCATCATTAATAGCAGCAGCCGCAGCTCCCATCGACGCAGTTGCAGCTTGATTATTTAACCAAAGAAGAGAGATATTAAGTTATATCTATAATCTATGTGATGTTAACAAATGGACTAACAATATGAATAAAACCAATGAGATGTATTGTGTGTTTTCTTTTAGACATTTGTAAGTTGTAAGAAAATATATATAGTTAAACGATTGTCTAACAATGCATATATATTGTTCTTCAGCTATAGAGATTTTCTTTAGAGGGATTACAAATATAAACTTTATAATATGAATATCATAGAATGATCATAGCAAAACTCGTCAAGCAAGCAGTAGCAATGAACTGAACCAAAATTGCCTGAATAATCTCGTCTCAGGCGAGCCTAGTCTGCGTTAGAGTTTAGTGAGGACATTATCTTAAAATAGTTTTTGGATAACAATGAACAATTTTTCAGCACAAGTGAATAGTATTTTGGAATTTCATTCAAAAAAAAAAGAATAGTATTTTGGAATTGGAAAATCGCCAATAGATGAACCGTTTTCTTAATAGTAATTAGGAATTGGAAAATTACATCAACCTTCAATTTTTCACTTAATGTGAGTGTGATACAACTGGTGAAATCTCCTTTACAGTATAATATTTCATAAATTTTATGTATAATGATAATCTCTCACTTTTGTTTGGCATTCAAATAAGTTATTTTACATATACAAATCTGTTCACATTAAAAGAAAATTGCGTTTCATACAAATACACAAGACAATAACTAAGAATATGAAGCCAAATGATCTCCTGAAAATACCAAAATTTGAAAGAGCATGATATTGCTCATATGAGCCCAGTCAGATTTATGAAATTACACTCAATTATGAATGAGAGGTATTAAGTAAAGGTGGGCACTTTGGTTATTTTATCGGTTCGGTTTGGATTTGGTTCGGTTTAATTAATTTAGTTCTATATTTTATCAACCAAAGTAAACCATAATTAGTTTGTTTTGGATCGGTTTCGGTTTGGTTTGCATTCGGTTTGGTTTGTAGTCGGTTCGGTTCAATCGAGTTTCCTTAGTGTAGTTTTAATTCTTCTAAAAAAATCATGTTTTAAAACATAAACGCATGGTCATGAAATCATCTAATATAAAACCGAAACAAAAATCTTTAAAAACACAAAACATTTATAAAAACACAATCAAATCAAAGGTAACTACAGTAGATAATACATTTTTAAAAATAACATTGTTAATAAAAATTAACAATAATTTTAGTCATATGATTTTTAGTATATTGTATATTATTATTATGTTTAATTCAATAATAACTCAGTTCGGTTCAGATTGGTTTTGGTTCAGTTGGTTCGGGTTGGGAAAAATTTAAACCAAACTATTTGATAATAGACTTTGATTCGGTTTGAATTAGTTTTTAAATTGGTTGGTTCGGTTTGACTCGGTTTGGTTCGGGTTTTTTCTCACCCCTAGTATTAAGTAAGGGTTGTTGATTGTTTATGGTTAGTGGTAAAATAACGGACCCGGGACCACACAACATTAATATTTTTTTTTTGTCAACTTGGTGTTAAACATAATCGGTCCAACCCACCATATGCTTTGTCTCCCGAAACCTTTTCTGAACCCTTAAGCTAAGTTTATAGTAAATTAGTAGCATATTTAGTTATATAAATACAAAAGAGGCTCCATGTATTCATCATTACTCATTACAAATCATTCTCTTGACTTGAGCATACCGACAGAAACTAATATTATATAGCATAACTTTAACTCGTATAACATATACATTATTGTTGTTATGTGTCGAAATTATAAGTTCGGGGTCAACATATGGTGGTTATGATGTTCACCAAATCTTGAATTTAATTATTGATTGTGAGAATATGGAGAAAGCATATAAAATTTGAAGTTTAGGTTTATAGCAGAGGATTCAACTTGCAGTTAGATATACAAAGTTAAATGGTTTGGTCTATAGCGATTTACAGTTTAGTCGAGGTGTGAGAATTATTAAGACGTGCTTGGTAGCGTTTTATGAGATTAGTTTAAATTTTAATTTTAAGTACTTTACAAGCTATTAACTCGAATATACGAAGAAATTATTATTAAGAAAGAAAAACATTATATAAAAAATTAAAAAAATGTCCAAATAAACTGAGGCAAACATGCCTCCTTGTGGCTTCTTTGCTTGCGTTACATGTGTAGTGTTTAATTACGCGTAACCCTACACTAATATATGTAAGTTACGCATTGGGATAAGACATGTAAATTAATTATTATTTTCTGTATAAAGTACTACTCCATAAGATTTTGATTGATCCTAGCTAGTAGTAAAACTCACGAAATGTAAGTCTCTTTTGTAAAAATCAAAAGTTCGATGATTAATTTGGTCAAATCCATTAATTAAATACGTAAGAAGCAGGATCTGATTTTAATAATCTCACGCGTCTCAATCTTATGATCTCTATTCTCTACATGATGGTTCACAAAATCTCATTGAACTTTTGGTCAATTGAAAAATGATAGAATAAATGTTTTTAATAAGCTTATATATATACACACATCTTACACGACGAAAAAAAAAGTAAATAACATATAGAAATATACAACCTTTATAAGAAAACATGATAAATTCTTTTAGATATTCTCTTTGTTTTTCACAAAATAATTCTTAAAAAAGAAAATGATTAAAATGTTTTTTTTAGAAGCTAAAAAAATTATTTATATGCATTTATATTCTTAGGGTTAACTAATTTAGATTTTAGGGTTTAGAGTTAAAAGGTGAGTTTGGGGATATAGTTTCAAATTTCAAAAAAATAAAAAAATAAAAAATGAAATTTTCAAAAAAAAAAAAGCTATTTTGATTATTTTATTTTTCTAAAAAACTTAACAAGAACTATTTAAGAGAATTACCCAAAGAACATTCGTTCATTAACTTATTTGTTTTATCTCCTCCCGTAAGATTTAATTTTGGATCTGCACCTGCATACACTTGGACATAGTGAAACATAACATAGCTTAACTTTAACAAACAGAAAACACACATAGCTTTAAATGACATATTTATAGTCAAACTCTTTTGTAACGATTAAAGAAGTATTGTTGAGTATCTTTTGATATGATTTGTTGGATGGAAAAAAAAATTATCTTCTTCAATTAAGAGCTGGGCTAGAAAATTTTAGTCACTGAAAAAATGACACGTTCTAATAAACCATATTAATGTATACTTGTTGTGTGTTTTTTTTGAAAAAAGAAAAAGAAAAAAAAACAATGTATACTTGTTGTTACCTGTACAATGAACCCACATGGATGAGGTCTACGCAATGTTAACACTTGATAATATACAGTGAGAGAGACGCCATTTTTTAGGTTTTTAATTTCGGGCAATAAAATTATATTTAACGTAAAATGAGTAAATAGTTATAAAAGTAACTGGTCCAGGTAAAGAAGGTTTCGTCGATAGGAAGGATCGTCTTCGTCTCCCAAAAACCTATATTTAGTATCTTGCACCTTCTCATGCATATCACGTGCCGCACGGCTAACTCTACCTCCACTTATTAGTTTTTAAAAAATCGGTAAAACTGTTAATTAGGATCTAATTTTAGATAACCTGGTAAAAAGTTTGTCATCAAATTTATCAACAACATTAAAGTGGTCCGTTTAACATTACTATTTAAATTATCTCTTACTTCCGGGCCTTCTTGTGGCTCTTGATAAATCTAGATCATTAGTATAATCCTAACTACATGAGACTCGCCAAGTAGCTATTTCTCGGTCATTGCAGTCAAGTCAATGCGTCAAGAAAAAACCTTAGTGAACATACAGTTATTTCCAATATAAAATTTTATTCTATCCGTTTCATTTTAATTATCATTATGATTGTATGCATACATATTAAAAAAATATGTAATTTTATATATTTCCGATATAAGAACACAATTTTATACAGATTGATCTCAATTCTCTATCAGCATAACAAATAATTAACCTAATTCACATTTAATATTTGCAATTTGTTACAATCGCCACAAAACGACGAACGAGTACACTTCTCAAGAATGGCCTGCTCAATCACACACACACTATTTTGCACATTTGTTAACTAGTCATTCTATTTCATAATAATTATCGTTTTAGATTTGTGCACACAGATTAAGAAAATATTTAATTTTACATATTTTTTATATAAAACATTATTTCCTAAATACTTAACCATATTCCAACCAATAGAAAATTAAACTGGAAAATAAAATTCTTAAAATTTATATTGAAATACGAAAAACGACACTTATTTCGTAACAAAAAAAATTCTCTAAAACGACACTCTTTCTAAAACGGAAGGAGTAAAAGTTAGTTAAGAAAACGTCAATTTATTTACATGTCCGCTCTGGCCATTGGTGCGTCTCGCCTAGACGCTCTACTAATGTTTAAAATGTTTTACTATCTCTGTTTCATATTAAGAGTTATTGTAGATAAATTTTTATTATAAAATAAATATCGTTTTAATATTTCAATGTAAAATTTATTTATTTTATTTTTCAATTTAGTTTTATATTAGTCGAAATATGATTAGGTGTATAGATAATAATATTGTATATAAAAATATATAAAATTAAATATTTTATTAATCGGTATGTATAAATCTAAAACGATCATTAATATGAAATAAAAGGATATAGAATACTATGGTATAAGATGGTTATTTTTAGTGATAAACAAATTATCATAATTTACATGGTATATGCCATAAGTCTTTATCCACATGTGAAAGAGTATAGTCCATATACTTAAATTCAATGTAATAGGTTTGTTGGAACTTGGAGCTGTGATAAATAAATTATGCATGTCGTTGTGAATATAATTAATGTTTCTACTGGTTCTAAATGAAGTTTTTGGACGGTTGTTCTGCTGGTTCATTGTCTTTCATCTTTTTTTTTTAATGTTGATACCAAATTAATTTTGAATATACAACGACAACAAACTAACAAATGAAGCATTTCCAATCCAACTTCATTTATTCTTCTAAATGGAATAAAAGTATAAAATAAAAGTGAATATAGAATAAAAAATATTTTAATTTTATTTTATTTATTATTTTATAATAGAGTTTACTTCATAAATAGAATAATCTATTTTTTGTTTATTCATTACTCTATTATAAAATAAAAAATATAGTAGGTTTAGAGCATTTTTATTCCATAATCATTTTTGTTCTATTTTAAATGAAAAAAATAAAGTTTTATATTAGAAATGTTTTAAATACTCCTTAAAAATAACATAACATGAAGCATTCTAAATCTGCAAAAACATCTACACCTATAATAAATACTCTAGTAAACTAATTGTCTTGAAATGATAAGATATAAATGGTATGTTAGTTGTAGTCTAATCATACAATTCCGTGTAGAAGAGATTTATTTAGTACTCCCTCCGTTTTGTAAAAAGTGTCATTTAGACACATTTCACACATATTAAAAAAAAATATATAATAATGTACTTTTATTTATTATACAATTATTTAAATAAAAATGATTTATCTAATTATTTATTGGTTATTTAAAAGGGTAAAAATAGATTTAATGAGAAAAATTGTATTGAAAATACAAAATGATATTTATTTTGAAACAAAATTAAAAAAAAATTAAAATGATATTCTTTATGAAACAGAGGGATAATAGTTAAACCATATGTGTATATGTTTTCACTTCCGATTAACATACTATATAGGAGTTTGGTAGTGTATATGTTTTCGGTGGGGCACATGGAGAAGAAAGAAACAGCCAAAATGGATCTGAAACATAGGGAATGTGCGATAAATAACTATACACTTACAATAATTAGAGTACTAAGATAAATCTAGTGCTAAGTCCTAACAGTATCTTTTGTTATGTCCTAAATGTTATATACCTCCAAATCTTCTTACTTAAACAACATTATTCATTCGTCCAAAAAAAAAAAAAAACATTATTCATTCAAACGACAAGATATTGTACATATCACTGACACACATCCTTTTGGCGAGGAACAAACATAAATCTAATTACGTAGTTGCCAAAAAGTAGTTTACATAATTTCTTTGGGCGACTAAAAGTTTGATACTGGCCAAAGAAATAGACAATGTTATCAAGTAACAGATATGTAAAACCATTGAGTTCAGGTTTTACACCATAGACATTAAAACACGTGAAGCATCCAAATACATGTGTGAATCAGTGCATGCGATGTTGTACGTTAAAAGCTGTTGTAAAACATGGGTGTAAGACGAAATGGAAAAAGTGCTAAAAAGGCATAAAAGATATAAAAATAATGGACCGACTCACTACTACGACAAAATTTTAAGTAGGAGAGTACACACATACTCAGTAATGTAGGCTGCTACGGTTTAGGCGTCTCTCTGAATAAAGATCATTCATTTCTGATGCTCCCTTATCTTTCACTCATCACATTTAAATCCAACCATATTCATCACATTAAACAATACTAATAATAATAATAAAAAAAAATTCCTCAC
The DNA here is from genome assembly GCA_012274485.2 of Sinapis alba. Classification (NCBI taxonomy): domain Eukaryota; kingdom Viridiplantae; phylum Streptophyta; class Magnoliopsida; order Brassicales; family Brassicaceae; genus Sinapis; species Sinapis alba. The sequence goes on from MU107355.1 coordinate 36,770, forward strand.
CAGCTTCGAATAAGTATATAGCAACAAAAATAATAATTCGCATAATTGTATAGACATAATTGATTTTAAAATAAATAAATGAGTTTTTTAACATATGAAATTAATGTGACTGCGTAGTAAACTTGTTTCATCTCATCTTCAATATTTAACTATAAGTCTACAACACTTAGATTATATAAAAAGAGTACCATCAACAATATTAATCCTAGTGACAGTGAACTACAACAATTATTCGGATCTAGAATTACATCAGTAGGCTCGTAGGGTGAGTTTATTATATTTACTCCTGGGGAAACGCCGACGGATTTCAGACCAAAGCCAAGCAGTAACTTGAAAAAATTAACAGCTTTTTAAAAGGTCATTTTATTTTCTAATTTTCTTGAAAATAACAAAATATCTTGATAATCCCAATAATTAAATTTCACTATTCTTTTGATTATGAAATAATAATAAAAATGAAGGCCGCTTTAAAAAAAAAAAAAAAAAAAAAAAAACACTCAACCCCACCATTTTCTCCTGTTCTTTGTCTCTCCCACCACCACACTCTGTATTAAGAAGTGTCTTCAATCTTCATCGTTTCACATTAAAAAAAAAAAACTCAAAAACATTTTCTTCCCCTCTCACAAAAAGTTTTCAGTCATTAGCAAGACAAAAAAGAAGTTTGAAGATGATGAATGGTTTGAAAAGAACGTTTTGGATTTCCAAACGTAGAAAGACAGACGATAGAGTTGATGATGATGGGGCAAAAGCCAGTAGTTCAAGGTTCGGTTTTTTCTCTAACCCGTCTACTCCAAAGTCTGAGATGACCCGACCCGATTCAGCTAGCTCCTCCACCCTTCGTTGGGCCGTTGCTACTCCCTCACCCTCTCTTCCCGCTAGTCCCAGTCTTGAGTGCGACGCAACTCCTCCGACGCCTAGGAGAAACAGAAGCCCTCTCTCTCTTCTCAGCCTTTCTTCCTCGTCGTCGTCACCGGCGAGCTTCTCTCTCATCAAATCAAAACTCTGTTTCAATAAAGTAAGAACCAAACTGAACTTGAGAAGAAGAACAGAACATTCATCTTTTCTTTTTTTTTTTTTTTTTTTTTCTTTGAGCAGAGTAGTAACGGCAGCAGATGTGGAATTTGCTTACAGAGCGCGAAAGCAGGGAGAGGAACGGCGATATTCACGGCGGAGTGTTCTCACACTTTTCATTTCCCTTGTGTTGCTTCACGGAATCTACTCGCCGCATGCCCTGTTTGCGGCAGAGAGACATCACTTCTCCCTCTGACTCTATCTTCTTCCCAGAAATCCCCAGAATCCGGATCCGATTCCAGGATCCGAGAATCCAACAAGTCCTTAAGAGTCTACAACGACGACGAGCCTTTGATCTCCTCTCCAATCTCCCCTGCCCGTTTCAACACCATACTTGAATCAGACGAAAACGAAGAAGAAGAAGAAGAAGAAGAAGAAGAAGAAGAAGAAGATAACGGCGGTTTCAAAGGCTTCTTCTTCGTTAACACGCCAAAGAAACAGTTAACGGATTCCGTTGACGTCAAGCTGTCTTCGGAAGCGGCAGTTGTGGCGGTTGGAAGAGGCAACGAGACCTACTCGGTGCTGATGAAGATCAAATCTCCGGCGGCGCGGCGTAGACCTCCGGTGGATTTAGTAACGGTTCTCGACGTTAGCGGAAGCAAGTTTCAAAAGGTGAAGCGAGCGATGAGGCTCCTGATTTCCTCTCTCCGAGACAACGATCGTTTGTCCATGGTCTCCTTCTCCTCGACCTCCAAGCGTTTGTCGCCCCTACGAAGGATGACGGTGAACGGACGGAGAGTTTCTCGTCGGATTCTTGACAGTATCTCCGGCGACGGAGAGGGGATGAGCGTGATGGATGCTGTTAAGAAGGCGGCTAAAGTCATCGAGGATCGCCGGCAGAAAAATCTGTTCGCCACCATCTTCGTCTTAACGGACTCGGCCCATTATCAAGCCCAATCAGATTTCGTGTCGTCCACGCGCGTCACTCAGTTAGAAATCCCGACGCACACTCTTTATCTCGGCCGCGTTATCCCCGAGGAGGACGTGTTTGCCAAACGCATTAAAGGTTTGCTGAGTGTGTCCGTTCAGGACCTTACTTTACAACTCGGGTCGGGTCAAGGAGAGATTACCTCGGTTTATTCACTATCGGGTCGACCCCTTTGGCTTGGATCCGGGCTCATTAGGTTGGGTGACATGTACGGGGAAGAAGAAAGACAAGTGTTGGTGGAACTAAAATCACCTTCATCCGGTGGGTCCCACAGTATCATTGTAACATCCCAAAACCAGGCCCATTTTTTTTAATGAAAAATGAAGCCTTGCCTACGGCCCGTTAGGGAAAAACCTAGGTTTCCTCCTCTTTCCCTATAAATAAAGCAGCCTCCTCTCTCTTTTCTCCCATTCTGAAATTGAAGCGAAGCTCTGCAGAGAAGTCCCGGGAGATCAGAAACCCTAGCCGTCGAGCTCT
>MU107355.1:40258-55395 GCA_012274485.2 Sinapis alba
GTGTTCCCCCATTATAATTTCACAATTATGTTCCCCATTAACTACCAATAACAACACTCTAGCCAATCAGTCAAAGTGAATATAAGAAAAGTGCTCACCATTGTTTTTTGGTACGTTTAATCTGGATAGGTGTGCTCCACTCATATCCAATAATGAGTGGCATACATTGAATTGAACTCTCTCTTCATACCAATTCAACATGATGATCTTCTTTAGAATTTGGTAATATGCAAGATTCAAATCATATATAGCACCTCTAAAGCACCAAAAGGAAAAGTTACAAGCTCAAGTAGTTTTGGTGTAAAAACTACTGAAACAGTGATGATATATCTGATTTATAATATATAAAAAAAGAAACACAAGCGTGCAAAACATTGCATTGGTTTGAGAGGATTCCAGGAAAGACAGATTATTATTATTATTAGGGATTTACACTTAGCTAGGAAAATGAAAGAAAAAGATTCAGTGCTCTTTATGGTAATCATCCTTGGTGCCAAAGTTGTTGCACCATATCTGTGAAGGAATGGGACGTAGCGGCATGTGTGGCCTTTGCTGAAAGATGGAAAAACAAAAGTAGCATGCATGCATGCATGCATGGAAATAACCAATATTAATGTCTCAACCAACCAACCATTCTTGAGAAGAACAAAAAAAAAAAAGTATCCTTACTTGTTATTACTCTATACAACAAATGATTTACCTCGAGCTCAGAAGATTTCATGGCGATAGGGATGCAGACAAGGAAGACGCCGAACATAGCCATGGCTGTGTTGCGACGCCAGTGCTTGGGCCTGCAGTAAGGCCCACCAGACATGCTCCATACTTTCTCTCTGAAATCTCCTCCCATCGGATCTTTTTTTTTTTTTTTTTTTCCTAATTCGAATCAACGAAGATTATAACAGATCCATCTTTATTATTAGAGGGGGGAAGGAAGATCGTACCTGAGATCGTGAGATAGGAAGATGAAGATGGATACGAGACTTTCTGACCTTCTTCTTCTCATCTCACTCACTCCTTCAGATTGTCAACATTACATCTTAGCCGTTGGATTGATAAAATCATATTACAGATGGACGGTGTTCTTTCTTACATATTTGGTTCTTCTGAAATTAAAAAGCCCATTAAAAGCCCCATCTTCGTATTGGACTTACTGTTGGTAATTTCGGTTGAATTATCAATTGTAATTTTGAAAGACTTATTTAGTGCTTTTTTCCGTTTTTAATAGATGTCTTAATTTTATTTTATTTTTGAATTAGATGATGTTTTTTTTAATGATATGTGCAATGTGTTTTTATTGGTTGAATTATGACTAAATAAATAATTACTGGTGGTTTTATTTATAAAATACATTAAATTAAATGTTTTTAAAATTTATGTGCGTGTAATAAAAAAAAAGGAAGGGGTATTTAAACAACACCAAACTCTTATTCCTAACAAGCTAAACTTATAAGGACATTGTGGTGATTAGACTGTCCATCACCCCGAATTGGATCCAAACTATTAAAGTTGGATCGGGCTAACATCTAAGGTATTACAAAGAATCAGAATTAGTACATTCAGGTCCAATTTACTTAGATGATCAGTAGCAAATTAATCTAGAATTGGACAAATGATCAGTAGCAAATTAATCTAGAATTGGATAATTTACAGTACTGAGCTTATATGAAAATTATGGATTAGTCTATTGTCTAGCACTACATGCATGGATATGCATGTAATCTGTGTATAGATTTGAATTAATATAGTATTTGTCTTTCGAAGCGATTTTATTTGTCTTTCGGAGCTAGATCCCATAACATAGTTATCTTACTGCAGAAACTTGGTTAGGTAAGTGCATATTTATGCGCATTTTATGACTAATGACGAGTTGTTATAAAAACATCTTTGTCATCAGATTGCGTGCATATGGTTGATGACAGTTACAGACACTTTTTTTTTTTTGGCAATCCCTTTTTCTTTTCTTTTTTTTTTTGAGCACTACATACACCTTTTTTCATTTCACAATTTATACAAATTTAGTTAATAGAACTTTTTTTACAGCAGAAAAAACAGAAGCATATACGACCCCCATCTTTTTGTTATTGCTAAAGTTTGTTTATTATATTAAAAAGTTGTTATTATTTGTACTCATGCGCCCATGCCTGCATGCAAATTGCCGTGTCTCTTATAAAAATATTCTCATCCGCAGTAGTTGTACTTGTGAATAACAATCATATTTTTTTGTACGTCTTCGAAAAAAAAACTTTATTTTCTGTCAACTTGTGAATAAAAATCATAACGTTCCTTAAAATAACAGATGCATATAAAACGTAATGTACTAATTATAAATTATGTTCGTATTCATGTGTTTCAGACTTGCGTGTCCTCTCGTGAATCCATTTCCTTTGAGATGCGTGCCCATCTCCTAAAATACAATCGGAGCTGTGTATCGTTTCGATATTTTCTTCTAAACGATCAAGCAAATTAGTACTGTTAAATTTTATTACAATAGATCAAATACTTTTATCTTTTTCTTCTAAAAGTACTTATATCTTTCAGTTTGGTTGGTGTTGGACACAAAATTTTCACAAAAATCATTCCACCGTAAATAGCCATGTTGGAGTTTGTATCGAGTACAACTTCAAGTTGCATGTCACTAGCTAGTGTTTCTCAGTAACTAGTATATATATATATATATATATATATATATATAATTTATTAAAGACTTGAAGATCAAGACCAATAATTTATAAGATTGTGTTCAGATCTGGTCCTAACGAATGAACGATCATATTAATAAAATATATACCATGATAATAGAACAAAAGAGAATAAAACGGATGTTCCTATTGATGCATATAATAAAATTATGAGAAAGAATATACTAAAAATAAGATTTCAAAACAACTAAAATAAGATGAACCTACTAAAAATGCCGTCTAGTCATAATATATTTATTTATTGTTTTATTTAGTGCTAAAAAATAAATTGGAAAACAACTTGTTAACAGTGACACTTGCAAAATTTATATAATAAAGCAAACTTTAAAGTCCTAAAATCATTTTCCACTACACCATTATGCAACTCACTGTTTTTTTTTCTAGTTCTGAAATGAGTTGAATGAAAACAAAGTTGCTTGCTTAAGGATTTATTTTCCATAAGTCCTATAAAATAGAAATAATTTTAATGTGCGTTTAATACTAGTAAAAGTCAAATCTTATCGCTGATTATGAAGAAGTTGAATTTTTGATTAAATGTTACATTAAAAGAAAAGGACAAAAATGCTATATGGAACGAATGAGAATGTTGTGACATTTGGGTCGATTTATATTAAATAATAAATTTTACTGTCAGTTCAGATATATATTTAAAAAAATAAATTGAAGCTATTTGTAACGTTTCTTCGATCGTCCATAGCTAAAACTACTTATTATGACTGTTCATTAGATCTATAAATCTAATTTCATTATATTTGATGAATGATGTATTAATTTTTCGAAGGCTCGAAAATCTTATCTACTAATTTTACAGTTATCATATAATATTTTTATAATATTTTTCAGTAATTTAATTTCACTCATATGATATCTCGAATAAACTATATTAAACAAACTAAATTATAGAGATGAACAATCTGAAACAGGTATAGTATCTAATATAGTATAATCTGAAACAACTGAGATTAGCAAGAACCCCATTGAATAGGTATCTCAAAATAGATGAAGATATATATTTTTTTTAAACGTATATTAATATGATATTACATACAGAAAATGGCAGATAGAACTAAAAATAATATGACAGTAATAAAGTAAAACTGTTTCACATTTAAAAAGAAAAAGAAAATCAAATGGTTTATAACTGTGAATGCATTACCACCTTATGATATAACATTTGAAGATGAATTTTACTTTTAAACTTTTTAAAATTTAGAACCAAACTTTTTTTGGGTAAAAAATTTAGAACCAAACTTGACAAATGAAAATAGTTAATATCCAAACTCTAAGGATCGTATACCAACTAGTCAACTACATGAATTTCAACCGTAGAACAGCATCTATTGAGTATTTTTCTTTAAAAAAAATCTCGTATATATTTTTCCAAATACAAAATAGATAAAAATAAAATAAAATTATCATACATTATCGAATAGGACCCATGATAAATAGTAGACCCATCTACAACATACATTAACTATAGTTAACTCTCTTGTTGACAAAAATTCAATAGTTAGCTCTCTTAACCATTGATCACAGTTAAATGTTAACCATGGTTCTAAGAATCTAACCTTTAAAAGGCGCACTTTCGTTTCGAATCATTTCAACATCTCTTGTATCAATTCTCTAGTAAGAAGCATAAACAGGAAAACATGTCGACGGCCGGTAACGGAAACGCTAACGGTGACGGAGGATTTAGCTTCCCGAAAGGACCAGCGATACCGAAGATAACGACGGGAGCTAAAAGGGATAACGAAATATGCCACGATGACAGTGGTCCGACGGTGAAGGCGACGACGCTCGATGAGCTTCACTCTTTACAGAAGAAGCGTTCTGCTCCCACCACTCCTATTAACCAAACCGGCGCTGCCTTCTCCGAGGAGGAGCGCCACAAGATTCAGCTTCAGTCTATCAGGTAACCATTATCACTTGTACCATTTATTACTCACATATACTCTCACTATTTCGTATTAATTCTCGTTCTAAGTTTATATATTTTCAAAATAAAAACACAAATACCTATACATCTAACTATATTTCAACCAAAAAAAAATAAAATAAAAAAATTTTATTAATAAATTTTGCATCAAAATTCTAAAACGATATTTATTTTGAAACAAAAAAAATTCATACGACAACAAATAATATAAAACAGAGGAAGTATTATTTAGAAGTAACAAATTTCAGTAAAAAATATATATATACAGAAGTTCTATAAATATGTTCCGAAAATATTTTATACAAAAATTAACACTCTATAACCACAAAAAAAAATTGCACTCTATAACCACAAAAAAAAATTTGCTAAGTAATCGGAACCCCCTTCTTTCTCCTTATTTGTCTTTCTATCTCTCTCTACCTTTTTTACAAGTCTAATTTTATTTTATTTCATGGTTATTTCATCAGTTCACCCTATTTTATATCTAATTAAGCAAGATACTGAATTTTCATGTCAATCGTTTTTGCAAGAAAGAAGAACAAAATCAAGAGTTTTTTAGCTAGATATATTTATATTTAAGTTATTATTTTTTCAAACGTGAAACACTAAACTTGTTTTTAAAGAGAATTTAATGCAACACAATGACTATTGACCAAAAAAAAAAGATGTAACGTACATGACCGTGGTATAAAGTGACACGTAGATAATAAAATTAACTTTAATGGGTTGACACGTAGATAATAAAACTAATGTTGATGTGTGACACAGTGCCTCATTGGCGTCGCTGACGAGAGAATCTGGACCCAAAGTGGTGAGAGGAGACCCGGCGGAGAAGAAGGCCGACGGTTCAACTACTCCGGCGTACGCACACGGCCAGCATCCTTCCATCTTTTCTCCAGCATTAGGAGCCGTCAGTGATAGCTCCTTGAAGTTCACCCACGTTCTCTACAACCTTTCTCCTGCAGAGCTCTACGAGCAAGCTATCAAGTACGAGAAAGGTTCATTCATCACTTCCAATGGAGCTTTGGCGACGCTTTCCGGTGCGAAAACTGGTCGTGCTCCGAGGGATAAGCGTGTCGTTAGAGATGCGACCACAGAGGACGAGCTTTGGTGGGGAAAGTGAGTATCCTCTGTTTTCGTTACTCTGTTTTATCCTCTGTTTTCATAACTCTGTTACAGATGTATGATAAAATCATCAAAGATTTGATCTTTTCGAAATTTTGATTCAGGGGTTCGCCGAATATCGAGATGGATGAACATACCTTCACGGTGAACAGAGAAAGAGCCGTCGATTACTTGAACTCCTTGGAGAAGGTATAAACTTTGAATCAACCTCTGTGATCTTGAGCGGTTGATGAACTAGTTGTTACTGTATGGGGGGGTTGTAGGTGTTTGTGAATGATCAGTACTTGAACTGGGATCCGGAGAACAGAATCAAAGTCAGGATTGTCTCAGCCAGAGCTTACCATTCACTCTTTATGCACAACATGTAAGTCAAAAAAAAAAAAACACCCTTCATTGTTTCTTCTGTATCCCTCTTAAAGTTGATAACTGGTGAGGGTGGCAGGTGTATCCGGCCAACACCGGAGGAGCTTGAGAGCTTCGGTACTCCAGACTTCACTATATACAATGCTGGACAGTTTCCGTGTAACCGTTACACTCACTACATGACATCATCCACCAGCGTAGACTTGAATCTTAGTAGGAGGGAAATGGTTATACTCGGTACACAGTACGCGGGTGAGATGAAGAAGGGTCTTTTCAGTGTGATGCATTACCTTATGCCTAAGCGTCGGATTCTCTCCCTTCATTCTGGTTGTAATATGGGAAAAGATGGAGATGTTGCTCTCTTCTTTGGACTTTCAGGTAGTTATTGACTATCACCAAACACACCATGATGTTATGGAAAGTTAAGTCTATGAATGTTGGTTTTTCAGGGACCGGGAAGACCACGCTGTCTACTGATCACAACAGGTATCTGATAGGAGATGATGAGCATTGCTGGACAGAGACTGGTGTTTCCAACATTGAGGGTGGATGCTATGCCAAGTGCGTTGATCTTTCAAGGGAGAAGGAACCTGATATCTGGAACGCCATCAAGTTTGGAACAGGTGAAAATACACAATACATAAGAAACTGTTTCAAGAACAAAAAAACTCAAGTCAGTGATATAACAATATGGTTCTGATTTAATCTCTTTGCAGTTTTGGAAAATGTTGTGTTTGATGAACACACCAGAGAAGTGGATTACTCTGATAAATCCGTTACAGGTAAAAAAAAGAAAGAAAGAGTGTCTTTCGTTTCTCTTCTTCCTTATTATATATAGAGTAATCATCGTCTATTCTTCTCATTGCTTTGCAGAGAACACACGTGCTGCATACCCTATTGAGTTCATTCCAAACGCGAAAATACCTTGCGTTGGTCCACACCCGAAAAACGTGATTCTTCTGGCGTGTGATGCCTTTGGTGTTCTCCCGCCTGTGAGCAAGCTGAATCTTGCACAAACCATGTACCACTTCATTAGTGGTTACACTGCTCTGGTTGCTGGAACAGAGGACGGGATCAAGGAGCCAACAGCGACGTTCTCAGCATGCTTTGGTGCAGCTTTCATAATGTTGCATCCTACAAAGTATGCAGCTATGTTAGCTGAGAAGATGAAGACGCAAGGTGCTACTGGATGGCTAGTTAACACTGGCTGGTCCGGTGGCAGCTACGGTGTTGGAAACAGGATCAGGCTGGCATATACTAGGAAGATCATCGATGCAATCCATTCAGGGAGCTTGTTGGATGCGAACTACAAGAAAACAGATATCTTTGGGTTTGAAATCCCAACTGAGATAGAAGGGATACCTTCAGAGATCTTGGATCCTGTCAACTCGGTTAGTTTCTCTATCAAAATCTTTTTTAGAATTTTTGCTAACTGATGAAAACTATATTTTGTTGAAAAATGCAGTGGTCTGATAAGAAAGCACATAAGGAAACTCTGCTGAAGCTGGGAGGTTTGTTCAAGAAGAACTTTGAGACATTTGCTAATCATAAGATTGGTGTGGATGGTAAGCTTACGGAGGAGATTCTCGCTGCTGGTCCAATCTTTTAAGAGACAAGAACTAACTATCATGTTGTCTAAAGAAAAGATAAATTTATGAAATAAATAAGACTTGTGTGTCTGTGTGTTCTTGTTGTCAAAGAAAATTTGATGTGAAGTGGTCTCGAGAACAAAAAGAACTTTCCCATACGTGTTGGTTATGGACTTTTGTCATTTATTTGCGTTACTTAGGCTCTTACAAGAGTCTTTCTGTTTTTTTTTTAATTTCCGTGAAAATATAAAAGATAATGTGATCAGTAATCAAATACTAGTAACTTGACAAGCATTGAAGCAACCTCGTCATCGGCTGAAGAGAGAAGAAGAAGAAGATGAAGAGTAGTTGCGAATGATTAGAGAGAGAGATGTGTAAGACTGATAGTTTGGTCTAGGCGTGAGTTAGAAGATTATGAAGATAGAGACATCATGGAAGCTAGCTACGAAGATATCATCAAGGAAGGAAGATGCAAGTGCAAGTAATGATGTTGGGTTGAAACAGCCCACATAAGATAAAGCCCATTGGGCTTTTCAATTAATGTTGGTTTAAGGTTCAGCGACGTCGATTGTACGTTCAGTTATTTCCCGAGTAGCGACCGGGGCAGCTCCCATCTATGCTCTCGTTTTACTCTTTTTGCAACTTTGATGATAGTGTTTACATGTGATATCATCTCTTTTATTTTATTTTTAACTTTCTCAACTATTTGCCTGTCTATTAGAATCTCCTATCCACTGTTGGGAAATGTGAATAATACTTGTGTTACCTCAAATCTTTTGTTCGAGCAAACTTAACATCTTGAGGAACACTGGTTACCAGAGTGGACTTGGTTTCCTTCTGTGACTCCTCTGTTTCACCAGTTTTGTTGTTGTTCTTATCTTTATCAAACTCTGTTTTCCAAGTGTCATCCTCTGTTTCCTTTATATCAGAAACTGGTTTGCTTTGCTCCTTGCCAAAGTCAGTCTTGCCTTCATCAGTTTTTTGTTCGTTAATCTTCTCCTGTGTCTTGTTTCAAGAGAAATCAGTAGATTCAACCTGTTGGTATCTTTTTTTCAGTGTCTACAAATATATATTATTATTATTAATCGGCGTAAATGACTAATTTTGTTCTTGGATTAATGTGAACTAAGGTCGGATTTTTTTGTGTGTGTGCACAACTAAAGTCGGAAATTTAAAATCAGAACTTCTTATATGTTCTAGTACGGTTTAAAATCTAGTCTTATCAAAAATCAATCTGAATTTTTTATTTTTTTGAAACTCTACTTTCACTAAACCTTACCATTTCAAACTACAAGAAGAGTTTACAACATTAAAAACATAAAATTATAAAATATAAAAAATAGGAGTAGAAAAACTTCTAATATAAAAGTAACAAATTTAGAACAAAATCGAAATGAAAAAAAGAATTGCAAAACCGAAATGTTAAAACTTGATTACTTTGAATTGTTATGTTAATACCTAATTTACATCGTCGAAATAAGATCCGTTACATTTTCTGATTTTACATGAACCGTTATACAAAATATAAAAAAGAACTTGTAAATTTACTATCAAAATACCATCTTTCTTTAAAATTCTTATAAAACAAAGAGATTCAAAAGAATGATATAAAATGTTTTTTAAAGGTGTACTACTGATGAAAATAGAACCGCTTGTGTGTTTTCTTTACCTGAAAATAGAAGTTTTTCCGATATAGCTCAAATAATTTTATTGTCGGCTGAGTTATGTTATCATACTGAACAAGTACGACAAGAAAATGGTGGCAAAGAGATTGAAATAGTGGGTAGCATATTAAATCAATACAATGGAAAGGTAAAGTAATAGAAAGACATGACATTAGTTTTGGTTTAAATAGATTTGTTTTATAAAATTTATGAAGCCCGTCAAATTCTTATCCATAGCTCTTAATTCCATGTGGGTTTGTCCAGTGTTGTGTGTCCTAAATTAAGTAGACTTAATTTTTTTAGATAACTATCGTTTTCATCCCAAAAAAAAATCATGTTGTATTACATGCTTATACATGGTAGCTAAAATGTATATTAAAAAAAATCCGATTGAAAAACTTATATATTATGAAATGTGCATATCTTTATAATAGAGTAAAGTCTCTGTTGAACGCAAATTTTACAAAGATCATTCTTATAATTTAAAACGGCTTTGTCGAGAAAGAACTAGTCAATCAAAAGTTACTTTACTATAGTCGAAACTTGATTGAAGTTCGAAAGTAGAGTGGCAAGGTGCTTGATATAATTCAATTTTCTTACGATGTTTGAGTAAGAAAACGATATAAACTGAGATATGGATATGAACTATTCAATGATTTTACCAAAAAAAAACTATTCAAAGACCACGACTTGTATGGTGTGGAGAAGGAAATGAAAGCTAATATCCATAAATATAAACATACACATCCCTACTCTGACGCCTCTCCACATTTTAACAACTTTCTTGTTTTCATTTTCTTGAAAATTAGAATGTTCATGTACGAGCATAAATACTTCACAGCTACTATCATCAAAGCAACTAACAAGGAACAAGGAACACAGGACCGTGAATGAATAATTAAATCTAAGTATCGAACAACTCTTAATTAGCATGATTGCTACCATATGGCTGAGAACAAAAGAAAGTCGTCGTCGCGAATGAAATTAAATGTTGTTAACCATTATATTAAGTTAGGGTTTCAACCGTGCGATATTGAGATATATATTTTTGTTGTGATACAAAAATACGAAAACTAACTTTATGATCACCATTTATAAGATACGATTGTATCATCTTCGTGAAGCATAGCAGAGCAGTGCAGTGGTGACACGCGTCTGCTTGAAATCGCACCGCGTGTATCAGTTCAGTCCGTTGGCAAAAGTTTATCTGCTTCAATCATTGAGATCACAATATAGTGGAATCAGATTTTTGTTTTCATTGTTACTATATTTCTTCGTATAATAAGTAATTTGATTAGTTTTACCAAAAAAAAGGTGGACGAAATAAATCAAATTCAAATAATAAAAAGACTGAAAGAACAGTAAGATTGGGGAAAGAAAACAAGACAAATTCAATGAATATTAAAATAAAATAATAATAACAACAATAATAGAAAAAGTGGTAGGTCCAAACAAATTTGGATCAGTGGCTAGCTCAGCTGTACTGAAAAGCTAAGCTCTAATTGATACCTTCCCCAATAGAACAATTAAGTATACGTACATTACCTGCATGACTCTCTATAAATATGGCTTCGATCAAAACCATCATCACAAGATTTTCATTAATATTCATTCAACTACAAAGCAACAATGGTGGTGTCGTCACTCTTCTCTGCAAGGAATGCTTTCTTTATAAGCTTATGCTTATTTGCAGTATTGTACCGGCCGGTTTTGAGTAGACCGGCTAAGTTTGCGGATGACTTTAGGATCACGTGGTCCGATACTCATATCACTCAAATCGATGGAGGAAGAGCCATTCAGCTCAAGTTGGACCCTAACTCAGGTTCGTACATGCATTATAATCAATTTTATTGAAACCTAATTAATGTATATCTTCAATTCCATTTTTTAATTATTTTTGTTAACATTGGCTTAGGATGTGGGTTCGCTTCGAAGAAGCAGTATTTGTTTGGGCGCGTTAGCATGAAAATCAAACTCATCCCCGGTGATTCGGCGGGAACAGTTGCTGCCTTCTATGTAAATATACATACAGATCTATATCTTAAGTTTACTACATTTCAATTCAAAAGCTTTGGTTATAATATAAATCGAGTATATGTAATAATTGCGCAGATGAATTCGGATACAGATTCGGTAAGAGATGAACTAGATTTTGAATTCTTGGGAAACCGAAGTGGGCAACCTTACACTGTGCAAACTAACGTATTTGCTCATGGTAAAGGAGATAGAGAGCAAAGAGTGAACCTTTGGTTTGACCCTTCTCGCGACTTCCACGAATACGCCATTTCATGGAACCATCTCCGTATTGTGTAAGTCATGTAACCAATAATAACACTGCTTGAGTTCTAAAAAAATAAACACTTTATCTGACTAATTATTAAAAGAAATGTAACTTGTAGTTGATTTTAACAGGAACAAATTAACCAATAATTTGGTACTATAAGATTCGGTTAACTATTCCTGTCTTATCATATTTTCACGAGAGACATGATTGGTTTAATATTGTGTCGGCCACGGGCCATATAGTAAGAGAATGAAAGAGACAGCATATTTGTTTTGGGTACAATCATAAATTTACCCATGTAAAGGTCCCATATATTTAAGAACAATTGTTTTTTTTTCAAATATATGGATCTGTTTGTTGCAATAAATAATGTAAGATATAATATGCATTTTCTAAACGTTTAATATGTGTGATATGTGTAGGTTCTACGTAGACAATGTGCCCATTAGGGTTTATAAAAACAACGAGGCTAGGAAAGTACCATACCCGAGATTCCAACCAATGGGTGTATATTCCACATTGTGGGAAGCCGATGACTGGGCAACACGTGGAGGAATAGAGAAAATCAATTGGTCGGGAGCTCCATTTTATGCGTACTACAAAGATTTTGATATAGAAGGATGTTCGGTTCCGGGACCAGCAGATTGTCCAGCTAATCCAAAGAACTGGTGGGAAGGCAGTGCGTACCACCAACTGAGTCCAGTTGAGGCTCGAAGTTATAGATGGGTCCGAGTGAACCATATGATCTATGATTACTGTACTGATAGGTCTCGCTTTCCTGTTCCTCCCCCGGAATGCTCTGCCGGAATATGATCCAACAAATGTATATAATGTGTGTTTTAAAAACAAGATCAAATGCTAAGTGGTTCCACCAGCAACTTTGTAGTGTGATTGACGAGTCTTGTTGTATGCTATGAACTACTCATAATCAATCTGATTGTGGTAAAATGTTCATATATATCTTTCAAATTGTAATTTGTTTTCATTTTGTATTATATATTTGATCTATTACCGTGTGAAGACTCAAGAGAACCATGTTTGGTTGTAGGAAGGGGTATTTGGTTTTTGGTTCGGTTTACCAAAAGTTGCTCTGAACCAAACAAAAGAATGACAAATCAATTTTTACATATTTCAACATGATTATTCGGGTTTTTAAGGGGGTTTCTTGCACTATTTGCGGGTCCTAGTGACACGACACGTGTCGGCCCGCGATTGATTTTAATTTTTTTTTTCTTTTTTTCTATAAAAACAGAAAAAAGCAAGAAAAAAAAAAGAAAAAAAAAAGACCCCAAAATAAGTTAAAAATGCCCTTATATTAGTTCTATTATTTTACGCCTGAAACTAAACTGCCTAGGATTTTCAATCTTTTTCATGATGGGTTTTGTTTGCACTTGGGCCTGGGAATTCATTTCATCTTAATGGACCTAATCTTTCAGTTTTATCTTTCACATTATCATATTGGGCCTTGCGGCAATAAGATGCTAGTTTTTAATTTGACATAAGAGCTCGTCAAGCTATATACTAACGAGAAAATTAGATGGTCGATCTTTTTTGTTATTGGCGTCGCAAAAATAATAATATTAATATTTTACGCCATACGCAACCTCTCCAAAGCGTTTTTTTTTCTTAATTCTTTATCGTGGTTCAAAATTTATCATATAATAAATACTAGATATATAGCATGTAAGTGTAACTAGTCCGGTCGGATAGGGTCCTTTTAGGTTATGAAAAAGGTTAGGGTTAATTTTGGTTTGGTCCATATATGATGAACCATACCAGAGAGCTGGTGGAATTGATTAAGCCAGATCTGTCAAATCCAATACTTTGTAGCGTTAGCCGTAAAATTATGAAACTGAATCTGAAAGTTAATTGAGAAGTTGGATCATATATATGATATAACGGGATCAAATGAGCCCATCGACACATTTTTAGCGAAGAAGTTTCAAACAATTCTCTTTCGTTGATGTTGATGGGCGGATAGACAAATCCAGTGATGAAGATGGCAAAAGATGATGAATGTGATGAAGAAAATATGATTAGATGAGGTCAGCATGGGAAACAAGAGTGGCTACAAGTCTACAAAACATGGTTTGATTTGATCAAAAAGAAAGTGATGGGATAAATCAGCTAGAAGATAAGATTAATGGGGTCCGTTAAGGGATGGTCCAAATTTGTAACTCTATGTGACGAATAGATGAGTGGTGAGTGGTGTGACTAAGCCAATGCTTTTTTTTTTTGTCTTTCCTTTACATACAACTTGAAACTTCTCGGCTGTTTCCATCTTCAATCAGATGTTAGCGATAAGGAAATGAAAAGTGATGATGTAATTTGATGTAACACAAACCATATTGCAACAGCTCATAACTATAATAAAGGTATGGCCACTACGTAAATTTGTGATAGATCTTTAGCTTTACCGTCTCTCTCTCTCTCTTGTTATTTTCAAAATTCTTTATACTATTTTTTACAACATTTTCTATCTGACTCAAAAACTACTATATTCAAATGTGAGTTTATATGTACGAGTTCGATAACAAATAAAACGGGATCTAAAGTTATGAGTTATAGTATATATATGTTGTTTTAGGGTAACATCAACTACTTAATTTGCAATCACCTTTAGCTATATTCGATCAGACAGACAAATTATTGATAAATAATATTTTCACAATGCGACCATCGTAAAGAAAAAAAATGAAATAAATTTGATATTCTCTCCTCATCCTCAGTTTTAAATAATATTTTAACTTTCAGAGTGAATTAGGTAAATATACAAAATCTCAGTTTCTAAGTTTGGGGGTTAAATTTGAACATTCCAAATACCAAGCACTTTTAAAAGAAAATGTCATTTTGTTTAAGCATGTACGCTAACACAAAAATATCAGGATTTTATCTAAGAAAAATATCATCTTGAATTGTCCTTATAACATCACAGTATTATATATTTAAAATGATAACAAGTTAACAACAACAACATAAATTATGTTATAACTCTTCTTCACTGATCAACAACACGTATAATACATTTCGTTATCAATCATGAGGATTTTTTGGTATACATCAGATGCTTTTGTTTTCGAAAAGGATTTTTATAATTATTTGTTATAATGTTTTGTACTTCAAGTTTCATTAGTTAAAATTTAGACGTATCTTCTAACTTTGAATGCATGTGAAAAGACAATATTCTATTATAAGAATTTAATTATTAGAGGAACATCCACATATGGTCTTGACTCAAAAGGAGAATGTTTGATGTGTCAATTAGATTACTAAAGATAAAATGATTTGGCAAATTGGATCACGTACTCATGAGAACCACATGTTCTTTGAAAATTTTGTCACATAAACGATTAACTGAAGAACTTTGGTATATTAGGGATCATGTTAGAAAGTATGTATACTAAAATTTATAGTTTGTTTTAGCACAAAGCAACAAAAATCTAGAGAAACATAAATAGAATTGGCAGAAAGTCCGGA
>MU107356.1:2531-16760 GCA_012274485.2 Sinapis alba
GTCCATGAAGTTGAATAAATCCCATAGGAGGTATGCTAAAGAAGTTATTCCACTTTCTAGCAGGATATCCATATCTAGCTTGTTTGGACATATGGCAAGTTCTTCAAGCTTCTAATCAAACCATGATGAATCACTATGTAAGAAGCTTGATTTGGAACCATTAATCATTGGAGAGTGTCCATGAAGTTGAATAAATCCCATAGGAGGTATGTTAAATAAGTTATTCCAATTTTGAATCAGGATATCCATGTTTAGACTGTTTGGACATATGGCAAGTTCTTCAAGCTTCTAATCAAACCAGGATGACACACTATGTAAGAAGCTTGATTTGGAACCATTAATCAGTGGAGAGTCTTTCATGAAGTTGAATAAACCCCATATGAGGCATGTTAAAGAAGTTATTCTACTTTCTAATCAGTATATCCATGTTTAGCATGTTTGGACATATGACAAGTTTTTCAAGCTTCTAATCAAACTAGGATGAATCACTATGTAAAAAGCTTGATTTTGAACCATTATTCAGTGGAGAGTCTTTCATGAAGTTGGATATCTCATAGGAGTTATGTTGAAGAAGTTATTCCACTTTCTAGTCAAGATATCCTTGTTTAGACTGTTTGGACATATGGCAAGTTCTTCAAGCTTCTAATCAAACCAGGATGAATCACTATGTAAGAAGATTTGTTTGGAACCATTAATCAGCGGAGAGTCTTTCATGAAGTTGGATATCTCATAGGAGTTATGTTGAAGAAGTTATTCCACTTTCTAGTCAAGATATCCTTGTTTAGACTGTTTGGACATATGGCAAGTTCTTCAAGCTTCTAATCAAACCAGGATGAATCACTATGTAAGAAGATTTGTTTGGAACCATTAATCAGCGGAGAGTCTTTCATTAAGTTGGATAAATCTCATAGGAGTTATGTTAAAGAAGTTATTCCACTTTCTAATCAGGATATCCATATTTAGCCTGTTTGGACATATGGCAAGTTCTTCAAGTTTCTAATCAAACCATGATGAATCACTATGTAAGAAGCTTGATTTGGAACCATTAATCATTGGAGAGTGTCCATGAAGTTGAATAATCCCATAGGAGGTATGTTAAAGAAGTTATTCCAATTTCGAATCAGGATATCCATGTTTAGACTGTTTGGACATATGGCAAGTTCTTCAAGCTTCTAATCAAACCAGGATGACGAACTATGTAAGAAGCTTGATTTGGAACCATTAATCAGTGGAGAGTGTCCATGAAGTTGAATAAATCCAATTGGAGGCATGTTAAAGAAGTTATTCTACTTTCTAATCAGTATATCTATGTTTAGCCTGTTTCGTCATATGGCAAGTTCTTCAAGCTTCTAATCAAACCAGGATGAATCACTATGTAAAAAGCTTGATTTTGAACCATTAATCAGTGGAGAGTCTTTCATGAAGTTGGATAAATCTCATAGGAGTTATGTTGAAGATGTTATTCCACTTTCTAATCAGGATATCCATGTTTAGACTGTTTGGACATATGGCAAGTTCTTCAAGCTTCTAATCAAACCAGGATGAATCACTATATAAGAAGCTTTATTTGGAACCATTAATCAGCGGAGAGTCTTTCATGAAGTTGGATAAATCTCATAGGAGTTATGTTGAAAAAGTTATTCCACTTTCTAATCAGGATACTCATGTTTAGACTGTTTGGACATATGGCAAGTTCTTCAAGCTTTTAATCAAACCAGGATGAATCACTATGTAAAAAGCTTGAATTGGAACCATTAATCAGTGGAGAGTCTTTCATGAAGTTGGATAAATCTCATGAGAGTTTTGTTGAAGAAGTTATTCCACTTTCTAATCAGGATATCCATGTTTAGGCTGTTTGGACATATGGCAAGTTGTTCAAGCTTCTAATTAAACCAGGATGAATCACTATGTAAGAAGCTTGATTTGGAACCATTAATCAGTGGAGAGTCTTTCATGAAGTTCGATAAATCTCATAGGAGTTATGTTGAAGAAGTTATTCAACTTTCTAATCAGGATATCCATGTTTAGACTGTTTGGACATATGGCAAGTTCTTCAAGCTTCTAATCAAACCAGGATGACTCACTATGTAAGAAGCTTGATTTGGAACCATTAATCAGTGGAGAGTGTCCATGAAGTTGAATAAATCCCACATGAGGCATGTTAAAGAAGTTATTCCACTTTCTAATCTGGATATCCATGTTTAGACTGTTTGCACATATGGCAAGTTCTTCAAGCTTCTAATCAAACCAGGATGAATCACTATGTAAGAAGCTTTATTTGGAACCATTAATCAGTGTAGAGTCTTTCATGAAGTTGGATAAATCTCATAGGAGTTATGTTGAAGAAGTTATTCAATTTCCTAATCAGGATATCCATATTTAGCATGTTTGGACATATGGCAAGTTCTTCAAGCTTCTAATCAAACCGTGATGAATCACTATGTAAGAAGCTTGATTTGGAACCATGAATCTGTGGAGAGTCTTTCATGAAGTTGGATAAATCTCATAGGAGTTATGTTGAAGAAGTTATTCCACTTTCAAATCAGGATATCCATGTTTAGACTGTTTGGACATATGGCAAGTTCTTCAAGCTTCTAATCAAACCAGGATGACTCATTATGTAAGAAGCTTGATTTGGAACCATTAATCAGTGGAGAGTGTCTATGAAGTTGAATAAATCCCATAGGAGGCATGTTAGAGAAGTTATTCTACTTTCTAATCAGTATATTAATGTTTAGCATGTTTGGACATATGGCAAGTTCTTCAAGCTTCTAATCAAACCAGGATGAATCACTGTGTAAGAAGATTGATTTGGAATCATTAATCAGTGGAGAGTCTTTCATGAAGTTGGATAAATCTCATAGGAGTTATGTTGAAGAAGTTATTCCACTTTCTAATCAGGATATCCATGTTTAGACTGTTTGGACATATGGAAAGATCTTCAAGCTTCTAATCAAACCAGGATGAACCACTATGTAAGAAGCTTTGTTTGGAACCACTAATCAGTGGAGAGTCTTTCATGAAGTTGGATAAATCTCATAGGAGTTATGTTGAAGAAGTTATTCCACTTTCTAATTAGGATATCCATGTTTAGACTGTTTGGACATATGGCAAGTTCTTCAAGCTTCTAATAAAACCAGGATGAATCACTATGTAAGAAGCTTGATTTGGAACCATTACTCGGTGGAGAGTGTCCATGAAGTCGAATAAATCCCATAGGAAGCATGTTAAAGAAGTTTTTTCTTCTTTCTAATAAGTATATCCATGTTTAGCATGTTTGGACATATGGCAAGTTCTTTAAGCTTCTAATCAAACCAGGATGAATCACTATATAAAAAGCTTGATTTGGAACCATTAATCGGTAGAGAGTCTTTCATGAAGTTGGATAAATCTCATGAGAGTTTTGTTGAAGAAGTTATTCCACTTTCTAATAAGGATATCCATGTTTAGACTGTTTGGGCATATGGCAAGTTCTTCAAGCTTCTAATTAAACCAGGATGAATCACTATGTAAGAAGCTTGATTTGGAACCATTAATCAGTGGAGGGTCTTCCATGAAGTTGGATAAATCTCATAGGAGTTATGTTGAAGAAGTTATTCAACTTTCTAATCAGGATATCCATGTTTAGACTGTTTGGACATATGGCAAGTTCTTCAAGCTTCTAATTAAACCAGGATAAATTACTATGTAAGAAACTTGATTTGGAACCATTAATCAGTGGAGATTCTTTTAGAAGTTGGATAAATCTCATAGGAGTTATGTTGAAGAAGTTATTCCACTTTCTAATCAGGATATCCATGTTTAGACTGTTTGGACATATGGCAAGTTCTTCAAACTTCTAATCAAACCAGGATGAATCACTATGTACGAAGCTATATTTGGAACCATTAATCAGTGGAGAGTCTTTTATGAAGTTGGATAAATCTCATAGGAGTTATGTTGAAGAATTTATTGAACTTCCTAATCAGGATATCCATATTTAGCCTGTTTGGACATATGGCAAGTTCTTCAAGCTTCTAATCAAACCGTGATGAATCACTATGTAAGAAGATTGATTTGGAACCATTAATCAGTGGAGAGTCTTTCATGAAGTTGGATAAATCTAATAGGAGTTATGTTGAAGAAGTTATTCCCCTTTCTAATCAAGATATCCATGTTTAGACTGTTTGGACATATGGCAAGTTCTTCAAGCTTCTAATTAAACCAGGATGAATCACTACGTAAGAAACTTGATTTGGAACCATTAATCAGTGGAGATTCTTTCAGAAGTTGGATAAATCTCATAGGAGTTATGTGGAAGAAGTTATTCCACTTTCTAATCAGGATATCCATGTTTAGACTGTTTGGACATATGGCAAGTTCTTCAAGCTTCTAATCAAACCAGGATGACTCACTATGTAAGAAGCTTGATTTGGAACCATTAATCAGTGGAGAGTGTCCATAAAGTTGAATAAATCCCATAGGAGGCATGTTAAAGAAGTTATTCTACTTTCTAATCAGTATATCCATGTTTAGCATGTTTGGACATATTGCAAGTTCTTCAAACTTCTAATCAAACCAGGATGAATCACTATGTAAGAAGCTTTATTTGGAACCATTAATCAGTGGAGAGTCTTTCATGAAGTTGGATAAATCTCATAGGAGTTATGTTGAAGAAGTTATTGCACTTCCTAATCAGGATATCCATATTTAGCCTGTTTGGACATATGGCAAGTTCTTCAAGCTTCTAATCAAACCGTGATGAATCACTATGTAAGAAGATTGATTTGGAACCATTAATCAATGGAGAGTCTTTCATGAAGTTTGATAAATCTCATAGGAGTTATGTTGAAGAAGTTATTCCACTTTCTAATCAGGATATCCATGTTTAGACAGTTTGGACATATGGCAAGTTCTTCAAGCTTCTAATCAAACCATGATGAATCACTATGTAAGAAACTTGATTTGGAACCATTAATCAGTGGAGATTCTTTCAGAAGTTGGATAAATCTCATAGGAGTTATGTTGAAGAAGTTATTCCACTTTCTAATCAGGATATCCATGTTTAGACTGTTTGGACATATGGCAAGTTCTTCAAGCTTCTAATCAAACCAGGATGACTCACTATGTAAGAAGCTTGATTTGGAACCATTAATCAGTGGAGAGTGTCCATAAAGTTGAATAAATCCCATTGGAGGCATGTTAAAGAAGTTATTCTACTTTCTAATCAGTATATCCATGTTTAGCATGTTTGGACATATTGCAAGTTCTTCAAACTTCTAATCAAACCAGGATGAATCACTATGTAAGAAGATTGATTTGGAACCATTAATCAGTGGAGAGTCTTTCATGAAGTTGGATAAATCTCATAGGAGTTATGTTGAAGAAGTTATTGCACTTCCTAATCATGATATCCATATTTAGCCTGTTTGGACATATGGCAAGTTCTTCAAGCTTCTAATCAAACCGTGATGAATCACTATGTAAGAAGATTGATTTGGAACCATTAATCAGTGGAGAGTCTTTCATGAAGTTTGATAAATCTCATAGGAGTTATGTTGAAGAAGTTATTCCACTTTCTAATCAGGATATCCATGTTTAGACTGTTTGGACATATGGCAAGTTCTTCAAACTTCTAATCAAACCATGATGAATCACTATGTAAGAAGCTTGATTTGGAACCATTAATCAGTGGAGAGTCTTTCATGAAGTTGGATAAATCTCATAGGAGTTATGTTGAATAAGTTATTCCACTTTCTAATCAGGATATCTATGTTTAGACTGTTTGGATATATGGCAAATTCTTCTAGCTTCTAATCAAACCAGGATGAGTCACTATGTAAGAAGCTTGATTTGGAACCAATAATCAGTGGAGAGTGTCCATGAAGTTCAATAAATCTCATAGGAGGTATGTTAAAGAATTTATTCCAATTTCTAATCAGGATATCCATGTTTAGCCTGTTTGGACATATGGCAAATTCTTCAAGCTTCTAATCAAACCAGGATGAATCACTGGGTAAGAAACTTGATTTGGAACCATTACTCAGTGGAGAGTGTCCATGAAGTTGAATAAATCCCATAGGAGGTATGTTAAAGAAGTTATTCCACCTTCTAGCAGGATATCCATATTTAGCTTGTTTGGACATATGGCAAGTTCTTCAAGCTTCTAATCAAACCATGATGAATCACTATGTAAGAATCTTGATTTGGAACCATTAATCTGTGGAGAGTCTTTCATAAAGTTGGATAAATCTCATAGGAGTTATGTTGAAAAAGTTATTCCACTTCCTAATCAGGATATCCATATTTAGTATGTTCGGACATATGGCAAGTTCTTCAAGCTTCTAATCAAACCGTGATGAATCACTATGTAAGAAGCTTGATTTGGAACCATTAATCAGTGGAGAGTCTTTCATGAAGTTGGATAAATATCATACGAGTTATGTTGAAGAAGTTATTCCACTTTCTAATCAAGATATCCATGTTTAGACAGTTTGGACATATGGCAAGTTCTTCAAGCTTCTAATCAAACCAGGATGAATCACTATGTAAGAAGCTTGATTTGGAACCATTAATCAGTGGAGAGTCTTTAATGAAGTTGGATAAATCTCATAGGAGTTATGTTGAAGAAGTTATTCCACTTTCTAATCAGGATATCCATGTTTAGCCTGTTTGGACATATGGCAAGATCTTCAAGCTTCTAATCAAAACATGATGACTCACTATGTAAGAAGCTTGATTTTGAACCAATAATCAGTAGAGAGTGTCCATGAAGTTGAATAAATCCCATAGGAGGTATGTTAGAGAAGTTATTCCAATTTCTAATCAAGATATCCATGTTTAGCTTGTTTGGACATATGGCAAGTTCTTCAAGTTTTAATCAAACCAGGATGAATCACTATGTAAGAAGCTTGATTTCGAACCATTAATCAGTGGAGAGTGTTCATGAAGTTGAATAAATCCATTAAGAGATATGTTAAAGAAGTTATTCCACTTTCTAATCAGGATATCCATGTTTATCTTGTTTGGACATATCGCAAGTTATTCAAGCTTCTAATCAAAACCAGGATAAATCAATATGTAAGAAGCTTGATTTAGAACCATTAATCAGTGAAGAGTCTTTCATGAGGTTGGATAAATCTCATAGGAGTTATGTTGAAGAAATTATTTCACTTTCTAATCAGGATATCCATGTTTTGACTGTTTGAACATATGGCAAATTCTTTAAGCTTCTAATCAAGACAGGATGAATAACTATGTAAGAACCTTGATTTGGAACCATTAATCAGTGGAGCGTGTCCTTGAAGTTGAATAAATCCCATAGGAGGTATGTTAAAGAAGTTATTACACTTTCTAATCAGGATATCCATGTTTAGCATGTTTGGACATATGGCAAGTTCTTCAAGCTTCTAATCAAACCAGGATGAATATCTATGTAAGAAGCTTGATTTGGAACATTTAATCAGTGGATAGTGTCCATGAAGTTAGATAAATCCCATAAGAGGTATGTTGAAGAAGTTATTCCACTTTCTAATCAGGATATGCATGTTTAGCCTGTTTGGACATATGGCAAGTTCTTCAAGCTTCTAATCAAACCACGATGAATCACTATGTAGGAAGCTTGATTTGGAACCATTAATCAGTGGAGAGTCTTTCATGAAGTTGGATAAATATCATAGGAGTTATGTTGAAGAAGTTATTCCACTTTCTAATCAGGATATCCATGTTTAGACAGTTTGGACATATGGCAAGTTCTTCAAGCTTCTAATCAAACCATGATGAATCACTACGTAAGAAACTTGATTTGGAACCATTAATCAGTGGAGATTCTTTCAGAAGTTGGATAAATCTCATAGGAGTTATGTTGAAGAAGTTATTCCACTTTCTAATCAGGATATCCATGTTTAGACTGTTTGGACATATGGCAAGTTCTTCAAGCTTCTAATCAAACCAGGATGACTCACTATGTAAGAAGCTTGATTTGGAACCATTAATCAGTGGAGAGTGTCCATAAAGTTGAATAAATCCCATTGGAGGCATGTTAAAGAAGTCATTCTACTTTCTAATCAGTATATCCATGTTTAGCATGTTTGGACATATTGCAAGTTCTTCAAACTTCTAATCAAACCAGGATGAATCACTATGTCAGAAGATTGATTTGGAACCATTAATCAGTGGAGAGTCTTTCATGAAGTTGGATAAATCTCATAGGAGTTATGTTGAAGAAGTTATTGCACTTCCTAATCATGATATCCATATTTAGCCTGTTTGGACATATGGCAAGTTCTTCAAGCTTCTAATCAAACCGTGATGAATCACTATGTAAGAAGATTGATTTGGAACCATTAATCAGTGGAGAGTCTTTCATGAAGTTTGATAAATCTCATAGGAGTTATGTTGAAGAAGTTATTCCACTTTCTAATCAGGATATCCATGTTTAGACTGTTTGGACATATGGCAAGTTCTTCAAGCTTCTAATCAAACCATGATGAATCACTATGTAAGAAGCTTGATTTGGAACCATTAATCAGTGGAGAGTCTTTCATGAAGTTGGATAAATCTCATAGGAGTTATGTTGAATAAGTTATTCCACTTTCTAATCAGGATATCTATGTTTAGACTGTTTGGATATATGGCAAATTCTTCTAGCTTCTAATCAAACCAGGATGAGTCACTATGTAAGAAGCTTGATTTGGAACAATTAATCAGTGGAGAGTGTCCATGAAGTTCAATAAATCTCATAGGAGGTATGTTAAAGAATTTATTCCAATTTCTAATCAGGATATCCATGTTTAGCCTGTTTGGACATATGGCAAATTCTTCAAGCTTCTAATCAAACCAGGATGAATCACTGTGTAAGAAACTTGATTTGGAACCATTACTCAGTGGAGAGTATCCATGAAGTTGAATAAATCCCATAGGAGGTATGTTAAAGAAGTTATTCCACCTTTTAGCAGGATATCCATATTTAGCTTGTTTGGACATATGGCAAGTTCTTCAAGCTTCTAATCAAACCATGATGAATCACTATGTAAGAATCTTGATTTGGAACCATTAATCTGTGGAGAGTCTTTCATAAAGTTGGATAAATCTCATAGGAGTTATGTTGAAGAAGTTATTCCACTTCCTAATCAGGATATCCATATTTAGTATGTTCGGACATATGGCAAGTTCTTCAAGCTTCTAATCAAACCGTGATGAATCACTATGTAAGAAGCTTGATTTGGAACCATGAATCAGTGGAGAGTCTTTCATGAAGTTGGATAAATATCATACGAGTTATGTTGAAGAAGTTATTCCACTTCCTAATCAGGATATCCATATTTAGTATGTTCGGACATATGGCAAGTTCTTCAAGCTTCTAATCAAACCAGGATGAATCACTATGTAAGAAGCTTGATTCGGAACCATTAATCAGTGGATAGTGTCCATCAAGTTGGATAAATACCATAAGAGGTATGTTGAAGAAGTTATTCCACTTTCTAATCAGGATATCCATGTTTAGCCTGTTTGGACATATGGCAAGATCTTCAAGCTTCTAATCAAAACATGATGACTCACTATGTAAGAAGCTTGATTTTGAACCAATAATCAGTAGAGAGTGTCCATGAAGTTGAATAAATCCCATAGGAGGTATGTTAGAGAAGTTATTCCAATTTCTAATCAAGATATCCATGTTTAGCTTGTTTGGACATATGGCAAGTTCTTCAAGTTTTAATCAAACCATGATGAATCACTATGTAAGAAGCTTGATTTCGAACCATTAATCAGTGGAGAGTGTTCATGAAGTTGAATAAATCCCTTAAGAGATATGTTAAAGAAGTTATTCCACTTTCTAATCAGGATATCCATGTTTATCTTGTTTGGACATATGGCAAGTTATTCAAGCTTCTAATCAAAACCAGGATAAATCAATATGTAAGAAGCTTGATTTAGAACCATTAATCAGTGAAGAGTCTTTCATGAGGTTGGATAAATCTCATATGAGTTATGTTGAAGAAATTATTTCACTTTCTAATCAGGATATCCATGTTTTGACTGTTTGAACATATGGCAAATTCTTTAAGCTTCTAATCAAGACAGGATGAATAACTATGTAAGAAGCTTGATTTGGAACCATTAATCAGTGGAGCGTGTCCTTGAAGTTGAATAAATCCCATAGGAGGTATGTTAAAGAAGTTATTACACTTTCTAATCAAGATATCCATGTTTAGCATGTTTGGACATATGGCAAGTTCTTCAAGCTTCTAATCAAACCAGGATGAATATCTATGTAAGAAGCTTGATTTGGAACATTTAATCAGTGGATAGTGTCCATGAAGTTAGATAAATCCCATAAGAGGTATGTTGAAGAAGTTATTCCACTTTCTAATCAGGATATGCATGTTTAGCCTGTTTGGACATATGGCAAGTTCTTCAAGCTTCTAATCAAACCACGATGAATCACTATGTAGGAAGCTTGATTTGGAACCATTAATCAGTGGAGAGTCTTTCATGAAGTTTGATAAATATCATAGGAGTTATGTTGAAGAAGTTATTCCACTTTCTAATCAGGATATCCATGTTTAGCCTGTTTGGACATATGGCAAGTTCTTCAAGCTTCTAATCAAACCATGATGAATCACTATGTAAGAAGCTTGATTTGGAACCATTATTCAGTGGAGAGTGTCCATGAAGTTTAATAAATCCCATAAGAGCTATGTAAAAGAAGTTATTCCACTTTCTAATCAGGATATCCAAGTTAGCCTATTTGGACATATGGCACGTTATTCAAGCTTCTAATCAAACCAGGATGAATCAGTATGTAAGAAGATTGATTTGGAATCATTAATCACTGGAGAGTATTTCATGAAGTTGGATAAATCTCATAAGAGTTATGTTGAAGAAGTTATTCCAATTTCTAATCAGGATATCCATGTTTAGACTAATTGGACATATGGCAAGTTCTTTAAGCTTCTAATAACACCAGGATGAATCACTATGTAAGAAGCTTGATTTGAAACCATTAATCAGTGGATAATGTCCATGAAGTTGAATAAATCCCATAGGAGGTATTTTAAAGAAGTTATTCCACTTTCTAATCAGGATATCCATGTTTAGCCTGTTTGGACATATGGCAAGTTCTTCAAGCTTCTAATCAAACCAGGATGAATCACTATGTAAAAAGCTTGATTTGGAACCATTAATCAGTGGAGAGTCTTTCATGAAGTTGGATAAATCTCATAGGAGTTATGTTGAAGAAGTTATTCCACTTTCTCATCAGGATATCCATGTTTTGACTGTTTGAACATATGACAAATTCTTCAAGTTTCTAATCAAGCCAGGATGAATCACTATGTAAGAAGATTGATTTGGAACCATTAATCAGTGGAGAGTGTCCATGAAGTTGAATAAATCCCATAGGAGGTATGTTAAAGAAGTTATTCCGATTTCTAATCAAGATATCCATGTTTAGCCTGTTTGGACATATGGAAAGTTCTTCAAGCTTCTAATCAAACCAGGATGAATCACTATGTAAGAAGCTTGATTTGGAACCATTTATCAGTGGAGAGTCTTTCATGAAGTTGGATAAATCTCATAGGAGTTGTGTTGCAGAAGTTATTCCACTTTCTAATTAGGATATCCATGTTTTGACTGTTTGGACATATGGCAAATTCTTCAAGCTTCTAAACAAACCAGGATGAATCACTATGTAAGAAGCTTGATTTGGAACCATTAATCAGTGGATAATGTCCATGAAGTTGAATAAATCCCATAAGAGGTATGTTAAAGAAGTTATTCCACTTTCTAATCATGATATCCATGTTTAACCTGTTTGGACATATGGCAAGTTCTTCAAGTTTCTAATCAAACCAGACAGAATCACTATGTAAAAAGCTTGATTTGGAACCATTAATCAGTGGAGAGTCTTTCACGAAGTTGGATAAATCTTATAGGACTTATGTTGAAGAAGTTATTCCACTTTCTAATCAGGATATCCATGTTTTGACTTTTTGAACATATGGCAAATTCTTCAAGCTTTTAATCAAGCCAGGATGAATCACTATGTAAGAAGCTTGATTTGGAACCATTAATCAGTGGCGAGTCTTTCATGAAGTTGGATAAAACTCATAGGAGTTATGTTGAAGAAGTTATTCTACTTTATAATCAGGATATCCATGTTTAGATTGTTTGGACATATGGCAAGTTCTTCAAGAATTTAATAAAAACAGGGTGAATGACTATGTAAGAAGATTGATTTGGAATCATTAACCAGTGGAGAGTCTTTCATGAAGTTTGATAAATCTCATAGGAGTTATGTTGAAGAAGTTATTCCACTTTCTAATCAGGATATCCATGTTTAGACAGTTTGGACATATGGCAACTTCTTCAAGCTTCTAATCAAATCAGGATGAATCACTATGTAAGAAGCCTTATTTGGAACAATTACTCACTGGAGAGTGTCCATGAAGTTAAATAAATCCCATATGAGTTTTGTTGAAGAAGTTATTCCACTTTCTAATCAGGATATCAATGTTTAGACTGTTTGGACATATGGCAAGTTCTTCAAGCTTCTAAAAAAACCAGGATGAATCACTATGTAAGAAGCTTGATTTGGAACCATTACTCATTGGAGAGTGTCCACGAAGTTGAATAAATCCCATAGCAGGTATGTTAAAGAAGTTATTCCATTTTCAAATCAAGATATCCATATTTAGCCTATTTGGACATATGGCAAGTTATTCAAGCTTCTAATCAAAACCATGAAGAATCACTATGTAAGAAGCTTCATTTTTAACCATTAATCAGTGGAGAGTCTTTCATGAAGTTGGATAAATCTCATAGGAGTTATGTTGAAGAAGTTATTCCACTTTCTAATCAGGATATCCATGTTTAGACTCTTTGGACATATGGCAAGTTCTTCAAGCTTCTAATCAAACCAGGATGAATCACTATGTAAGAAGCTTGTTTGGAACCATTAATCAGTGGAGAGTCTTTCATGAAGTTGATTAAATCTCATAGGAGTTATGTTTAAGAAGTTATTCCACTTTCTAATGAGGATATCCATGTTTAGCCTGTTTGGACATATGGCAAGTTATTCAAGCTTCTAATCAAAACCAGGAAGAATCACTATGTAAGAAGCTTGATTTTGAACCATTAATCAATGGAGAGTCTTTAATGAAGTTGGATAAATCTCATAGGAGTTTTGTTGAAGAAGTTATTCCACTTTCTAATCAGGATATCCATGTTTTGACTATTTGAACATATGGCAAACTCTTCAAGCTTTTAATCAAGCCAGGATGAATCACTATGTAAGAAGCTTGTTTTGGAACCATTAATCAGTGGAGAGTGTCCATGAAGTTTAATAAATCCCATAAGAGGTATGTTAAAGAAGTTATTCTCACATAGTGATTCATCCTGGTTTAATTAGAAACTTGAAGAACTTGCCATATGTCCAAACATGCTAAATATGGATATCCTGATTAGAAAGTGGAATAACTTCTTTAACGTACCTCCTATGGGATTTATTCAACTTCATGGACACTCTCCACCGAGTAATGGTTCCAAATCAAGCTTCTTACATAGTGATTCATCCTGGTTTGATTAGAAGCTTGAAGAACTTGCCATATGTCCAAATTGTTTAAACATGGATATCCTTATTAGAAAGTGGAATAACTTGATCAACATAACTCCTATGAGATTTATCCAACTTCATGAAAGACACTCCACTGATTAATGATTCCAAATCAATATTCATACATAGTGATTCTTCCTGGATTGATTAGAAGCTTGAAGAACTTGCCAAATGTCCAAACAGGCTAAACACGGATATCCTTATTAGAAAGTGGAATAACTTCTTTAACATACCTCTTATGGGATTTATTAAACTTCATGGACACTCTCCACTGATTAATGGTTCCAAATCAAGCTTCTTACATAGTGATTCATCCTGGCTTGATTAAAAGCTTGAAGAGTTTCCATATGTTCAAAAAGTCGAAACATGGATATTCTGATTAGAAAGTGGAATAACTTCTTCAACAAAACTCTTATGAGATTTATCCAACTTCTATAAAGACTCTCCAGTGATTAATGGTTCCAAATCAAGTTTTTACATAGTGATTCTGTCTTGTTTGATTAGAAACTTGAAGAACTTGCCATATGTCCAAACAGGCTAAACATGGAAATCTTGATTAGAAAGTGGAATAACTTCTTTAACATACCTCTTATGGGATTTATCCAACTTCATGAAAGACTCTCCACTGATTAATG
>MU107356.1:32205-53109 GCA_012274485.2 Sinapis alba
TTTGGGGTTGGGGAATTGATCTCTAAAGGCTTGATCTTTGTTTGTTGCTGAGCTATTGGATTCACAAGAGAAAAATCACAGAAAATCAGAGAGAAACACTTGAGAGAAGTGAGGCTTCAGTTATATGTTATTGTGCTAATTTTCTTGTTGAGTTTCTTAATAGGAATCCATGTATGGAGGAAGCAATGGCAGAAGGAGACATCCTGAAAAGGAGTTAGATTCTAACATGTTTGACTCTGCTACAAAAGCAGCCTTAGAAAGAAGAGAAAAATCTATGAGAAAAAGAGATTCATATGATATTGATGAGTCTGGTTATGAGCAGGAAAGGATACCATCTAGGAGGTCACTGGAAAAGCTTAACAGGAGGAGCACACATCATGATCAATTCAGTTCTTCCACAAAGAGTTTGCTGGAAAAAAGACAGAATTTCATAAGAAAAGAAAGATCGGTTTTTAACCATTCTGATTTTGTGCAGGAAAAGGCACGACCAGGGAGGCAAGAGGAACCAATTAGGAGGAGCAGAGAAAACCTAGATATGCCAGAGAAGAGAAAGGTGCTTGCTTTGGTCGTGATCCCATAAAGAAGTCTCAGAAACAACAAGCAGAACTTGATTATTTGCACAGCCAGTTGTTTCAAGATGATTTCAAAAGGATTGCACAACAAGTAATCAAGGAGTTTTCAAAAGACCAGCAAGTGAGACCATCCACACAACCTTCCTCAAAGGTTCTTGATCCAATGAGTTCCAGCAAGCAGGAGCAGATCATCCAAGAGCTGGAAACAGAGTCATCTAGGGTAAGTAAAGAACTTGAGACAGAAAATGAGTTTTCTCTTTTCTCTTCTCAATCTGAACTTGTTATCAGTAGTGCTTGTGATGAACTAACCTGTTTTGAACCGGTGCAACCAAGTAGCATTGATTTAGCGTCTAAGGTTTTAAAAGAAAACCCAGCAGAAGAAGCACAAAAGAGTTCACCACCAGAAGAAGAGTTGGAGCATTCCAACACCGAAGCAGAAACAGATGCTAAGTCATTCTCGTTGAACTCTCAAGAGCACTGTAAGGAACTTGTTATGGTTAATTCTCTGCCGGAAATTTTTGTTAAGGTTAGTTCTAGTGATGTCAAACGTTTTGGTCTAGACAAGGTAAAAGAATTTTGTGTTTCAAACTCTGTTTTTGAAAACATGATTAACTCTTTTAAAGTATTTGAACAAGATAAACTCCCTGATCAAAAATGTTTTCAGTCTGTTAGTGAACTCAATCCTGGTCTTGTTTTGAGTTTTGATAAGTTTATGAAACTTAACAAAAGCCTTGATCACCCTGAAAAGAGAATTGAGTTTATTTTGCAACAATCTGATTTTACTTTCAGAAAACCTTGTGATTCTTTTGCTTGCTTTGAAGATAATGACGTTGATCTGAGTTTTTCTAGACATGAACTGATCTCTGATGATTTGTTTTCTTCCACACGTGCCTGGAAAGAGTTTATGGTTAGGAATTTTCAGAAAACAAAATCATTTAGAGTTGAAACCGATTTTATTTGTGATTCTGTTTTTAAACTTGTTCATGCTTGTTCTGAAACTGGAAAATCTTGGCATGTTTTGAGATCACACATTGAGAATGATGTTGTTCTAAGCTTTGATGATATTTTGGTTTATAACACTTTCTTTGATAAGCATGTTGAGCGTTTGCTAAGTAATTCTCAGTTTGAACTTGATCTTTTATGTTCTAAATTTGAGAAACTTGTGCATATTTTGAAGTTGTTCTTTAAGAACTATGCTATCTTGTGCCTTGATGCCATTCTGGTGTACAACACTTACTTTGATATACATCATGATGACCTGACACGTGTGCTACATGTTCTAGAGAAAGAAATTTTATTTTCTGATTTGAACAAGAACATGTCTTGCACATATAATTCTGGGTATATAGTCTCTGTTTTGAGTGTCCAGGAACAACAGGACCTGTCCCAAAGGAGTGTAAAGGACGAAAGCAGACACCAAGCTTATCAGCCTAAGATTTGGAGATGGAAGTACTTAAGGAATATGGCTTCTAAACTCCAAGGAAGTTTCTCTCCAAAACTTTCTTGTGTTGTTGCTTATATGTTACTTTTCTTAAACCTTTGTATTGTGTCTAATTTGTTTCCTTTTGATGTAGGAGATACATATTTGAGGACAAATATTTTTAAAGGAGGAGGGGATGATGCAACCCTGACTGAACCAGTTGCTGATTCGAATCTAGAGGAGCTGGATGAGCTGAACCAGCTGAGAGACACTGAAGAGGAGCAGGATGAGATGAACCAGCTGAGTGATGATATTGGCATGATGGATCAGGCTGGAAGGGAAGAAATTCAGCCCAACTCTTTTGTTGCATCAAATGACCATTTTTCAGCCCAAAAAGAGATCAAATACACAAGTTGTGGATCCATTCTCTCTTTCTGGATGGCCAGCCACGAAAATCAAGTCAAGAGATCAGCAAAAATAATTAAAATTTAGTTTTCAAGATAATTTTAGTTTTAATTAAGTTTTTCTTAATTTTCAACAATTTTAGAACTTTTCATTTTCTTCTTGTCTACTTAAACTCCCTTTTGTTTCAGAAACATGATTCACTCTTTTATCAAAAATATTCTCTCAAAATCTGTGAATCCCTTGTTCATCTTTGAACATTGAATTTGCTAAGAGTTCATTCTCTGATTGCAAAACCAGTCTTTGATCATACCTAGAGTTCATTCTCTTGATCTTAGACAATTCTACACAAGATCTGATCAATCCATAGATCATTTCTGAAGATCATCCAATCAACCCATCCATCATCATCAAAATCAACACATATCTCTCTCAAACCAGAAGATCATCCTTCAAAGAATCAGGGACAAAAAGGATCTCCTCACAAGGGATTCATCACTTTCTAATCATGATATCCATGTTTAGACAATTTGGACATATGGCAACTTTTTCAAGCTTCTAATCAAACCAGGATGAATCACTATGTAAGAAGCTTGATTTGGAACCATTACTCACTGGAGAGTGTCCATTAAGTTGAATAAATCCCATAGGAGTTTTGTTGAAGAAGTTATTCCACTTTCTAATCAGGATATCCATGTTTAGACTGTTTGGACATATGGCAAGTTCTTCAAGCTTCTAAACAAACCAGGATGAATCACTATGTAAGAAGCTTGATTTGGAACCATTACTCATTGGAGAGTGTCCACGAAGTTGAATAAATCCCATAGGAGGTATGCTAAAGAAGTTATTCCACTTTCAAATCAGGATATCCATATTTAACCTATTTGGACATATGTCAAGTTATTCAAGCTTCTAATCAAAACCAGGAAGAATCACTGTGTAAGAAGCTTCATTTTGAACCATTAATCAGTGGAGAGTCTTTCATGAAGTTGGATAAATCTCCTAGGAGTTATGTTGAAGAAGTTATTCCACTTTCTAATCAGGATATCCATGTTTAGACTCTTTGGACATATGACAAGTTCTTCAAGCTTCTAATCAAACCAGGATGAATCACTATGTAAGAAGCTTGATTTGGAACCATTAATCAGTGGAGAGTCTTTCATGAAGTTGGATAAATCTCATAGGAGTTATGTTCAAGAAGTTATTCCACTTTCTAATGAGGATATCCATGTTTAGACTATTTGGACATATGGCAAGTTCTTCAAGCTTCTAATGGAACAAGGATAAATCACTATGTAAGAAGCTTGATTTGGAACCATTAATCCGTGGATAATGTCCATGAAGTTGAATAAATCCCATAAGAGGCATGTTAAAAAAGTTATTCCACTTTCTAATCAGGATATTCATGTTTAGCCTGTTTGGACATATGGCAAGTTCTTCAAGCTTCTAATCAAGCCAGGATGAATCACTATGTAAGAAGCTTGATTTGGAACCATTAATCAGTGGAGAGTGTCCATGAAGCTTAATGTATCCCATAAGAGGTATGTTAAAGAAGTTATTTCACTTTCTAATTAGGATATCAATGTTTAGCCTGTTTGGACATATGGCAAGTTCTTCAAGCTTCTAATCAATCCAGGATGAATCACTATGTAAGAATATTGATTTGGAATCATTAATCAGTGGAGAGTCTTTCATGAAGTTGGATAAATCTCATAGGAGTTATGTTGAAGAAGTTATTCTACTTTCTAATCATGATATCCATGTTTAAACAATTTGGACATATGACAAATTCTTCAAGCTTCTAATCAAACCAGGATGAATCACTATGTAAGAAACTTGATTTGGAACCATTACTCGGTGGAGAGTGTCCATGAAGTTGAATAAATCCCATAGGAGGTACGTTAAAGAAGTTATTCCACTTTCTAATCAGGATATCCATATTTAGCATGTTTGGACATATGGCAAGTTCTTCAAGCTTCTACTCAAACAAGGATGAATCACTACGTGAGAAGCTTGATTTGGAACCATTAATCAGTGGAGAGTGTTCATGAAGTTGAATAAATCCCTTAAGAGGTATGTTAAAGAAGTTATTCCACTTTCTAATCAGGATATCCATGTATAACCTGTTTGGACATATGCCAAGTTCTTCAAGCTTCTAATCATACCAGAACGAATCACTATGTAAAAATCTTGATTTGGAACCATTAATCAGTGGAGAGTCTTTCATGAAGTTGGATAAATCTCATAGGAGTTATGTTGAAGAAGTTATTCCACTTTCTAATCAGGATATCCATGTTTAGATTGTTTGGACATATGGCAAGTTCTTCAAGCTTCTAATCAAACAAGTATGAATCACTATGTAAGAAGATTGATTTGGAATCATTAATCAGTGGAGAGTCTTTCATGAAGTTGGATAAAACTCATAGGAGTTATGTTGAAGAAGTTATTCTACTTTCTAATCATGATATCCATGTTTAGATTGTTTGTTTGGACATATGGCAAGTTCTTCAAGATTTTAATCAAACCAGGATTAATGACTATGTAAGAAGATTGATTTGGAATCATTAATCAGTGGAGAGTCTTTCATGAAGTTTGATAAATCTCATAGGAGTTTTGTTGAAGAAGTTATTCCACTTTCTAATCAGGATATCCATGTTTAGACTGTTTGGACATATGGGAAGTTCTTCAAGCTTCTAAACAAACCAGGATGAATCACTATGTAAGAAGCTTGATTTGGAACCATTACTCATTGGAGAGTGTCCACGAAGTTGAATAAATCTCATAGGAGGTATGTTAAAGAAGTTATTCCACTTTCAAATCAGGATATCCATATTTAACCTATTTTGACATATGTCAAGTTATTCAAGCTTCTAATCAAAACCAGGAAGAATCACTGTGTAAGAAGCTTCATTTTGAACCATTAATCAGTGGAGAGTCTTTCATGAAGTTGGATAAATCTCCTAGGAGTTATGTTGAAGAAGTTATTCCACTTTCTAATCAGGATATCCATGTTTAGACTCTTTGGACATATGGCAAGTTCTTCAAGCTTCTAATCAAACCAGGATGAATCACTATCTAAGAAGCTTGATTTGGAACCATTAATCAGTGGAGAGTCTTTCATGAAGTTGGATAAATCTCATAGGAGTTATGTTCAAGAAGTTATTCCACTTTCTAATGAGGATATCCATGTTTAGACTATTTGGACATATGGCAAGTTCTTCAAGCTTCTAATGGAACAAGGATGAATCACTATGTAAGAAGCTTGATTTGGAACCATTAATCCGTGGATAATGTCCATGAAGTTGAATAAATCCCATAAGAGGCATGTTAAAAAAGTTATTCCACTTTCTAATCAGGATATTCATGTTTAGCCTGTTTGGACATATGGCAAGTTCTTCAAGCTTCTAATCAAACAAGGATGAATCACTATGTAAAAAGTTTCATTTAGAACCATTAATCAGTGGAGGGTCTTTCTAGAAGTTGGATAAATCTCAAAGAAGTTATGTTGAAGAAGTTATTCCACTTTCTAATCAGGATATCCATGTTTAGACTGTTTGGACATATGGCAAGTTCTTCAAGCTTCTAATCAACCCAGGATGAATCACTATGTAAGAAGCTTGATTTGGAACCATTAATCAGTGGAGAGACTTTCATGAAGTTGGATAAATATCATAGGAGTTATGTTGAAGTTATTCCACTTTCTTATCAGGATATCCATGTTTAGTCTGTTTGGACTTATGGCAAGTTCATCAAGCTTCTAATCAAACCAGGATGAATCGCTATGTAAGAAGCTTGATTTGGAACCATTAATCAGTAGAGAGTCTTTCATAAAGTTGGATAAATCTCATAGGAGTTATGTTGAAGAAGTTATTCCACTTTCTAATCAGGATATCCATGTATAACCTGTTTGGACATATGACAAGTTCTTCAAGCTTCTAATCAAACCAGGACGAATCACTATGTAAAAAAACTTGATTTGGAACCATTAATCAGTGGAGAGTCTTTCATGAAGTTGGATAAATCTCATAGGAGTTATGTTGAAGAAGTTACTCCACTTCCTAATCAGGATATCCATGTTTAGACTGTTTGGACAAATGGCAAGTTCTTCAAGCTTCTAATCTAACCAGGATGAATCACTATGTAAGAAGCTTGATTTGGAACCATTAATCAGTGGAGAGTCTTTCATGAAGTTGGATAAATCTCAAAGGAGTTATGTTGAAGAAGTTATTCCACTTTCTAATCAGGATATCCATGTTTAGACTATTTGGACATATGGCATGTTCTTCAAGCTTCTAAACAAACCAGGATGAATCACTATGTAAGAAGCTTGATTTGGAACCATTACTCATTGGAGGGTGTCCACGAAGTGGAATAAATCCCATAGGAGGTATGTTAAAGAAGTTATTCCCTTTTCAAATCAGGATATCCATATTTAGCCTATTTGGACATATGTCAAGTTATTCAAGCTTCTAATCAAAACCAGGAAGAATCACTATGTAAGAAGCTTCATTTTGAACCATTAATCAGTGGAGAGTCTTTCATGAAGTTGGATAAATCTCATAGGAGTTATGTTGAAGAAGTTATTCCACTTTCTAATCAGGATATCCATGTTTAGACTCTTTGGACATATGGCAAGTTCTTCAAGCTTCTAATCAAACCAGGATGAATCACTATGTAAGAAGCTTGATTTGGAACCATTAATCAGTGGAGAGTTTTTCATGAAGTTGGATAAATCTCCTAGGAGTTATGTTCAAAAAGTTATTCCACTTTCTAATGAGGATATCCATGTTTAGACTATTTGGACATATGGCAAGTTCTTCAAGCTTCTAATGGAACCAGGATGAATCACTATGTAAGAAGCTTGATTTGGAACCATTAATCCGTGGAGAGACTTTCATGAAGTTGGATAAATATCATAGGAGTTATGTTGAAGTTATTCCACTTTCTAATCAGGATATCCATGTTTAGTCTGTTTGGACTTATGGCAAGTTCATCAAGCTTCTAATCAAACCAGGATGAATAGCTATGTAAGAAGCTTGATTTGGAACCATTAATCAGTAGAGAGTCTTTCATAAAGTTGGATAAATCTCATAGGAGTTATGTTGAAGAAGTTATTCCACTTTCTAATCAGGATATCCATGTATAACCTGTTTGGACATATGACAAGTTCTTCAAGCTTCTAATCAAACCAGGACGAATCACTATGTAAAAAAACTTGATTTGGAACCATTAATCAGTGGAGAGTCTTTCATGAAGTTGGATAAATCTCATAGGAGTTATGTTGAAGAAGTTACTCCACTTCCTAATCAGGATATCCATGTTTAGACTGTTTGGACATATGGCAAGTTCTTCAAGCTTCTAATCAAACCAGGACGAATCACTATGTAAAAAACTTGATTTGGAACCATTAATCAGTGGAGAGTCTTTCATGAAGTTGGATAAATCTCATAGGAGTTATGTTGAAGAAGTTATTCCACTTTCTAATCAGGATATACATGTTTAGACTGTTTGGACATATGGCAAGTTCTTCAAGCTTCTAATCTAACCAGGATGAATCACTATGTAAGAAGCTTGATTTGGAACCATTAATCAGTGGAGAGTCTTTCATGAAGTTGGATAAATCTCATAGGAGTTATGTTGAAGAAGTTATTCCACTTTCTAATCAGGATATCCATGTTTAGACTGTTTGGACCTAAAAAGTGTGGAGGTTCGAGTCCTCTTCAAGCATAATATTGAAATGGAATAAGTTCGGCAGCGGATCATATGGCAAGTTCTTCAAGATTCTATTCGAACCAGGATGAATCACTATGTAAGAAGCTTGATTTGGAACCATTAATCAGTGGATAATGTCCATGAAATAAATCCCATAAGAGGTATGTTAAGGAAGTTATTCCACTTTCTAATCAGGATATCCATGTTTAGATTGTTTGGACATATGACAAGTTCTTCAAGCTTCTAACCAAACCAGTATGAATCACTATGTAAGAAGATTGATTTGGAATCATTAATCAGTGGAGAGTCTTTCATGAAGTTGGATAAAACTCATAGGAGTTATGTTGAAGAAGTTATGCTACTTTCTAATCAGGATATCCATGTTTAGATTGTTTGAACATATGGCAAGTTCTTCAAACTTCTAATCAAACCATGATAAATGACTATGTAAGAAGATTGATTTGGAATCATTCATCAGTGGAAAGTCTTTCATGAAGTTGCATAAATCTCATAGGAGTTATGTTGAAGAAGTTATTACACTTTCTAATCAGGATATCCATGTTTAGACAGTTTGGACATATGGCAACTTCTTCATGCTTCTAATCAAACCAGGATGAATCACTATGTAAGAAGCTTGATTTCGAACCATTAATCAGTGGAGAGACTTTCATGAAGTTGGATAAATATCATAGGGGTTATGTTGAAGATGTTATTCCACTTTCTAATCAGGATATCCATGTTTAGACTGTTTGGACATGTGGCAAGTTCTTCAGGCTTCTAATCGAACCAGGATGAATACTTATGTAAGAAGCTTGATTTGGAACCATTAATCTGTGGATAATGTCCATGAAGTTGAATAAATCCCATAAGAGGTATATTAAAGAAGTTATTCCACTTTCTAATCAGGATATTCATGTTTAGCATGTTTGGACATATGGCAAGTTCTTCAAGCTTCTAATAAAAACAGGATGAATCACTATGTAAAAAGCTTCATTTGGAACCATTAATCAGTGGAGAGTCTTTCTAGAAGTTGGATAAATCTCATAGAAGTTATGTTGAAGAAGTTATTCCACTATCTAATCAGGATATCCATGTTTAGACTGTTTGGACATATGGCAAGTTCTTCAAGCTTTTAATCAAACCAGGATGAATCACTATGTAAGAAGCTTGATTTGGAACCATTAATCAGTGGAGAGACTTTCATGAAGTTGGATAAATATCATAGGAGTTATGTTGAAGTTATTCCACTTTCTAATCAGGATATCCATGTTTAGTCTGTTTGGACTTTTGGCAAGTTCATCAAGCTTCTAATCAAACCAGGATGAATCGCTATGTAAGAAGCTTGATTTGGAACCATTAATCAGTGGAGAGTTTTTCATGAAGTTGGATAAATCTCATAGGAGTTATGTTGAAGAAGTTTTTCCACTTTCTAATCAGGATATCCATGTATAACCTGTTTGGACATATGGCAAGTTCTTCAAGCTTCTAATCAAACCAAGACGAATCACTATGTAAAAAAACTTGATTTGGAACCATTAATCAGTGGAGAGTCTTTCATGAAGTTGGATAAATCTCATAGGAGTTATGTTGAAGAAGATATTCCACTTTCTAATCAGGATATCCATGTATAACCTGTTTGGACATATGGCAAGTTCTTCAAGCTTCTAATCTAACCAGGATGAATTACTATGTAAGAAGCTTGATTTGGAACCATTAATCAGTGGAGAGTCTTTCATGAAGTTGGATAAATCTCATAGGAGTTATGTTGAAGAAGTTATTCCACTTTCTAATCAGGATATCCATGTTTAGACTTTTTGGACCTAAAAAATGTGGAGGTTCGAGTCCTCTTCAAGCATAATATTGAAATAGAATAAGTTCGGCAGCGGATCATATGGCATGTTCTTCAAGATTCTATTCGAACCAGGATGAATCACTATGTAAGAAGCTTGATTTGGAACCATTAATCAGTGGATAATGTCCATGAAGTTGAATAAATCCCATAAGAGGTATGTTAAGAAAGTTATTCCACTTTCTAATCAGGATATCCATGTTTAGATTGTTTGGACATATGGCAAGTTCTTCAAGCTTCTAATCAAACCAGTATGAATCACTATGTAAGAAGATTGATTTGGAATCATTAATCAGTGGAGAGTCTTTCATGAAGTTGGATAAAACTCATAGGAGTTATGTTGAAGAAGTTATGCTACTTTCTAATCAGGATATCCATGTTTAGATTGTTTGGACATATGGCAAGTTCATCAAGCTTCTAATCAAACCAGGATGAATCGCTATGTAAGAAGCTTGATTTGGAACCATTAATCAGTGGAGAGTCTTTCATGAAGTTGGATAAATCTCATAGGAGTTATGTTGAAGAAGTTATTCCACTTTCTAATCAGGATATCCATGTATAACCTGTTTGGACATATGGCAAGTTCTTCAAGCTTCTAATCAAACCAGGACGAATCACTATGTAAAAAAAACTTGATTTGGAACCATTAATCAGTGGAGAGTCGTTCATGAAGTTGGATAAATCACATAGGAGTTATGTTGAAGAAGTTATTCCACTTTCTAATCAAGATATCCATGTTTAGACTGTTTGGACATATGGCAAGTTCTTCAAGCTTCTAATCTAACCAGGATGAATCACTATGTAAGAAGCTTGATTTGGAACCATTAATCAGTGGAGAGTCTTTCATGAAGTTGGATAAATCTCAAAGGAGTTATGTTGAAGAAGTTATTCCACTTTCTAATCAGGATATCAATGTTTAGACTGTTTGGACATATGGCATGTTCTTCAAGCTTCTAAACAAACCAGGATGAATCACTATGTAAGAAGCTTGATTTGGAACCATTACTCATTGGAGAGTGTCCACGAAGTTGAATAAATCCCATAGGAGGTATGTTAAAGAAGTTTTTCCCTTTTCAAATAAGGATATCCATATTTAGCCTATTTGGACATATGGCAA
Organism: Sinapis alba; assembly: GCA_012274485.2. Lineage (NCBI taxonomy): Eukaryota > Viridiplantae > Streptophyta > Magnoliopsida > Brassicales > Brassicaceae > Sinapis > Sinapis alba. Next base: position 43,278 of record MU107356.1, read on the forward strand.
GTTATTCAAGCTTCTAATCAAAACCAGGAAGAATCACTATGTAAGAAGCTTCATTTTGAACCATTAATCAGTGGAGAGTCTTTCATGAAGTTTGATAAATCTCATAGGAGTTATGTTGAAGAAGTTATTCCACTTTCTAATCAGGATATCCATGTTTAGACTCTTTAGACATATGGCAAGTTCTTCAAGCTTCTAATCAAACCTGGATGAATCACTATGTAAGAAGCTTGATTTGGAACCATTAATCAGTGGAGAGTCTTTCATGAAGTTGGATAAATCTCATAGGAGTTATGTTCAAGAAGGTATTCCACTTTCTAATGAGGATATCCATGTTTAGACTATTTGGACATATGGCAAGTTCTTCAAGCTTCTAATGGAACCAGGATGAATCAATATGTAAGAAGCTTGATTTGGAACCATTAATCCGTGGATAATGTCCATGAAGTTGAATAAATCCCATAAGAGGTATGTTAAAAAAGTTATTTCACTTTCTAATCAGGATATTCATGTTTAGCCTGTTTGGACATATGGCAAGTTCTTCAAGCTTCTAATCAAACAAGGATGAATCACTATGTAAAAAGCTTCATTTGAAACCATTAATCAGTGGAGGATCTTTCTAGAAGTTGGATAAATCTCATAGAAGTTATGTTGAAGAAGTTATTCCACTTTCTAATCAGGATATCCATGTTTAGACTGTTTGGACATATGGCAAGTTCTTCAAGCTTCTAATCGAACCAGGATGAATCACTATGTAAGAAGCTTGATTTCGAACCATTAATCAGTGGAGAGACTTTCATGAAGTTGGATAAATATCATAGGGGTTATGTTGAAGTTATTCCACTTTCTAATCAGGATATCCATGTTTAGTCTGTTTGGACTTATGGCAAGTTCATCAAGCTTCTAATCAAACCAGGATAAATCGCCATGTAAGAAGCTTGATTTGGAACCATTAATAAGTGGAGAGTCTTTCATGAAGTTGGATAAATCTCATAGGAGTTATGTTGAAGAAGTTATTCCACTTTCTAATCAAGATATCCATGTTTAGACTGTTTGGACATATGGCAAGTTCTTCAAGCTTCTAATGGAACCAGGATGAATCACTATGTAAGAAGCTTGATTTGGAACCATTAATCCATGGATAATGTTCATGAAGTTGAATAAATCCCATAAGAGGTATGTTAAAAAAAGTTATTCAACTTTCTAATGAGGATATTCATGTTTAGCCTGTTTGGACATATGACAAGTTCTTCAAGCTTCTAATCAAACAAGGATGAATCACTATGTAAAAAGCTTAATTTGGAACCATTAATCAGTGAAGGGTCTTTCTAGAAGTTGGATAAATCTCATAGAAGTTATGTTGAAGAAGTTATTTCACTTTCTAATCAGGATATCCATGTTTAGACTGTTTGGACATATGGCAAGTTCTTCAAGCTTCTAATCAAACCAAGATGAATCGCTATGTAAGAAGCTTGATTTGGAACCATTAATCAGTGGAGAGTCTTTCATGAAGTTGGATAAATCTCATAGGAGTTATGTTGAAGAAGTTATTCCACTTTCTAATCAGGATATCCATGTTTAGACTTTTTGGACCTAAAAAATGTGGAGGTTCGAGTCCTCTTCAAGCATAATATTGAAATAGAATAAGTTCGGCAGCAGATCATATGGCATGTCCTTCAAGATTCTATTCGAACCAGGATGAATCACTATGTAAGAAGCTTGATTTGGAACCATTAATCAGTGGATAATGTCCATGAAGTTGAATAAATACCATAAGAGGTATGTTAAGAAAGTTATTCCACTTTCTAATCAGGATATCCATGTTTAGATTGTTTGGACATATGGCAAGTTCTTCAAGCTTCTAATCAAACCAGTATGAATCACTATGTAAGAAGATTGATTTGGAACCATTAATCAGTGGAGAGTCTTTCATGAAGTTGGATAAATATCATAGGAGTTATGTTGAAGAAGTTATTCCACTTTCTCATCAGGATATCCATGTATAACCAGTTTGGACATATGGCAAGTTCTTCAAGCTTCTAATCAAACCAGGACGAATCACTATGTAAAAAAAACTTGATTTGGAACCATTAATCAGTGGAGAGTCGTTCATGAAGTTGGATAAATCTCATAGGAGTTATGTTGAAGAAGTTATTCCACTTTCTAATCAGGATATCCATGTTTAGACTGTTTGGACATATTGTAAGTTCTTCAAGCTTCTAATCTAACCAGGATGAATCACTATGTAAGAAGCTTGATTTGGAACCATTAATCAGTGGAGAGTCTTTCATGAATTTGGATAAATCTCAAAGGAGTTATGTTGAAGAAGTTATTCCACTTTCTAATCAGGATATCCATGTTTAGACTGTTTGGACATATGGCATGTTCTTCATGCTTCTAAACAAACCAGGATGAATCACTATGTAAGAAGCTTGATTTGGAACCATTACTCATTGGAGAGTGTCCACGAAGTTGAATAAATCCCATAGGAGGTATGTTAAAGAAGTTATTCCCTTTTCAAATCAGGATATCCATATTTAACCTATTTGGACATATGGCAAGTTATTCAAGCTTCTAATCAAAACCAGGAAGAATCACTATGTAAGAAGCTTCATTTTGAACCATTAATCAGTGGAGAGTCTTTCATGAAGTTGGATAAATCTCATAGGAGTTATGTTGAAGAAGTTATGCTACTTTCTAATCAGGATATCCATGTTTAGACTCTTTGGACATATGGCAAGTTCTTCAAGCTCCTAATCAAACCAGGAAGAATCACTATGTAAGAAGCTTCATTTTGAACCATTAATCAGTGGAGAGTCTTTCATGAAGTTTGATAAATCTCATAGGAGTTATGTTGAAGAAGTTATTCCACTTTCTAATCAGGATATCCATGTTTAGACTATTTGGACATATGGCAAGTTCTTCAAGCTTCTAATCAAACCTGGATGAATCACTATGTAAGAAGCTTGATTTGGAACCATTAATCAGTGGAGAGTCTTTCATGAAGTTGGATAAAACTCATAGGAGTTATGTTAAAGAAGTTATGCTACTTTCTAATCAAGATATCCATGTTTAGATTGTTTGGACATATGGAAGTTCATCAAGCTTCTAATCAAACCAGGATGAATCGCTATGTAAGAAGCTTGATTTGGAACCATTAATCAGTGGAGAGTCTTTCATGAAGTTGGATAAATCTCATAGGAGTTATGTTGAAGAAGTTATTCCACTTTCTCATCAGGATATCCATGTATAACCAGTTTGGACATATGGCAAGTTCTTCAAGCTTCTAATCAAACCAGGACGAATCACTATGTAAAAAAAACTTGATTTGGAACCATTAATCAGTGGAGAGTCGTTCATGAAGTTGGATAAATCTTGTAGGAGTTATGTTGAAGAAGTTATTCCACTTTCTAATCAGGATATCCATGTTTAGACTGTTTGGACATATGTCAAGTTCTTCAAGCTTCTAATCTAACCAGGATGAATCACTATGTAAGAAGCTTGATTTGGAACCATTAATCAGTGGAGAGTCTTTCATGAATTTGGATAAATCTCAAAGGAGTTATGTTGAAGAAGTTATTCCACTTTCTAATCAGGATATCCATGTTTAGACTGTTTGGACATATGGCATGTTCTTCATGCTTCTAAACAAACCAGGATGAATCACTATGTTAGAAGCTTGATTTGGAACCATTACTCATTGGAGAGTGTCCACGAAGTTGAATAAATCCCATAGGAGGTATGTTAAAGAAGTTATTCCCTTTTCAAATCAGGATATCCATATTTAACCTATTTGGACATATGGCAAGTTATTCAAGCTTCTAATCAAAACCAGGAAGAATCACTATGTAAGAAGCTTCATTTTGAACCATTAATCAGTGGAGAGTCTTTCATGAAGTTGGATAAATCTCATAGGAGTTATGTTGAAGAAGTTATTCCACTTTCTAATCAGGATATCCATGTTTAGACTCTTTGGACATATGGCAAGTTCTTCAAGCTTCTAATCAAACCAGGAAGAATCACTATGTAAGAAGCTTCATTTTGAACCATTAATCAGTGGAGAGTCTTTCATGAAGTTTGATAAATCTCATAGGAGTTATGTTGAAGAAGTTATTCCACTTTCTAATCAGGATATCCATGTTTAGACTATTTGGACATATGGCAAGTTCTTCAAGCTTCTAATCAAACCTGGATGAATCACTATGTAAGAAGCTTGATTTGGAACCATTAAGCAGTGGAGAGTCTTTCATGAAGTTGGATAAATCTCATAGGAGTTATGTTCAAGAAGTTATTCCACTTTCTAATGAGGATATCCATGTTTAGACTATTTGGACATATGTCAAGTTCTTCAAGCTTCTAATGGAACCAGGATGAATCAATATGTAAGAAGCTTGATTTGGAACCATTAATTCGTGGATAATGTCCATGAAGTTGAATAAATCCCATAAGAGGTATGTTAAAAAAGTTATTCCACTTTCTAATCAGGATATTCATGTTTAGCCTGTTTGGACATATGGCAAGTTCTTCAAGCTTCTAATCAAACAAGGATGAATCACTATGTAAAAAGCTTCATTTGAAACCATTAATCAGTGGAGGATCTTTCTAGAAGTTGGATAAATCTCATAGAAGTTATGTTGAAGAAGTTATTCCACTTTCTAATCAGGATATCCATGTTTAGACTGTTTGGACATATGGCAAGTTCTTCAAGCTTCTAATCGAACCAGGATGAATCACTATGTAAGAAGCTTGATTTCGAACCATTAATCAGTGGAGAGACTTTCATGAAGTTGGATAAATATCATAGGGGTTATGTTGAAGTTATTCCACTTTCTAATCAGAATATCCATGTTTAGTCTGTTTGGACTTATGGCAAGTTAATCAAGCTTCTAATCAAACCAGGATAAATCGCCATGTAAGAAGCTTGATTTGGAACCATTAATCAGTGGAGAGTCTTTCATGAAGTTGGATAAATCTCATAGGAGTTATGTTGAAGAAGTTATTCCACTTTCTAATCAAGATATCCATATTTAGACTGTTTGGGCATATGGCAAGTTCTTCAAGCTTCTAATGGAACCAGGATGAATCACTATGTAAGAAGCTTGATTTGGAACCATTAATCCGTGGATAATGTCCATGAAGTTGAATAAATCCCATAAGAGGTATGTTAAAAAAGTTATTCAACTTTCGAATCAGGATATTCATGTTTAGCATGTTTGGACATATGACAAGTTCTTCAAGCTTCTAATCAAACAAGGATGAATCACTATGTAAAAAGCTTAATTTGGAACCATTAATCAGTGAAGGGTCTTTCTAGAAGTTGGATAAATCTCATAGAAGTTATGTTGAAGAAGTTATTCCACTTTCTAATCAGGATATCCATGTTTAGACTGTTTGGACATATGGCAAGTTCTTCAAGCTTCTAATCAAACCAAGATGAATCGCAATGTAAGAAGCTTGATTTCGAACCATTAATCAGTGGAGAGTCTTTCATGAAGTTGGATAAATCTCATAGGAGTTATGTTGAAGAAGTTATTCCACTTTCTAATCAGGATATCCATGTTTAGACTTTTGGACCTAAAAAATGTGGAGGTTCGAGTCCTCTTCAAGCATAATATTGAAATAGAATAAGTTCGGCAGCAGATCATATGGCATGTTCTTCAAGATTCTATTCGAACCAGGATGAATCACTATGTAAGAAGCTTGATTTGGAACCATTAATCAGTGGATAATGTCCATGAAGTTGAATAAATCCCATAAGAGGTATGTTAAGAAAGTTATTCCACTTTCTAATCAGGATATCCATGTTTAGATTGTTTGGACATATGGCAAGTTCTTCAAGCTTCTAATCAAACCAGTATGAATCACTATGTAAGAAGATTGATTTGGAATCATTAATCAGTGGAGAGTCTTTCATGAAGTTGGATAAAACTCATAGGAGTTATGTTGAAGAAGTTATGCTACTTTCTAATCAAGATATCCATGTTTAGATTGTTTGGACATATGGCAAGTTCATCAAGCTTCTAATCAAACCAGGATGAATCGCTATGTAAGAAGCTTGATTTGGAACCATTAATCAGTGGAGAGTCTTTCATGAAGTTGGATAAATCTCATAGGAGTTATGTTGAAGAAGTTATTCCACTTTCTCATCAGGATATCCATGTATAACCTGTTTGGACATATGGCAAGTTCTTCAAGCTTCTAATCAAACCAGGACGAATCACTATGTAAAAAAAACTTGATTTGGAACCATTAATCAGTGGAGAGTCGTTCATGAAGTTGGATAAATCTCATAGGAGTTATGTTGAAGAAGTTATTCCACTTTCTAATCAGGATATCCATGTTTAGACTGTTTGGACATATGGCAAGTTCTTCAAGCTTCTAATCTAACCAGGATGAATCACTATGTAAGAAGCTTGATTTGGAACCATTAATCAGTGGAGAGTCTTTCATGAATTTGGATAAATCTCAAAGGAGTTATGTTGAAGAAGTTATTCCACTTTCTAATCATGATATCCATGTTTAGACTGTTTGGACATATGGCAAGTTCTTCAAGCTTCTAATATAACCAGGATGAATCACTATGTAAGAAGCTTTATTTGGAACCATTAATCAGTGGAGAGTCTTTCATGAATTTGGATAAATCTCAAAGGAGTTATGTTGAAGAAGTTATTCCACTTTCTAATCAGGATTTCCATGTTTAGACTGTTTGGACATATGGCATGTTCTTCATGCTTCTAAACAAACCAGGATGAATCACTATGTTAGAAGCTTGATTTGGAACCATTACTCATTGGAGAGTGTCCACGAAGTTGAATAAATCCCATAGGAGGTATGTTAAAGAAGTTATTCCCTTTTCAAATCAGGATATCCATATTTAACCTATTTGGACATATGGCAAGTTATTCAAGCTTCTAATCAAAACCAGGAAGAATCACTATGTAAGAAGCTTCATTTTGAACCATTAATCAGTGGAGAGTCTTTCATGAAGTTGGATAAATCTCATAGGAGTTATGTTGAAGAAGTTATTCCACTTTCTAATCAGGATATCCATGTTTAGACTCTTTGGACATATGGCAAGTTCTTCAAGCTTCTAATCAAACCAGGATGAATCACTATGTAAGAAGCTTGATTTGGAACCATTAATCAGTGGAGAGTCTTTCATGAAGTTGTATAAATCTCATAGGAGTTATGTTCAAGAAGTTATTCCACTTTCTAATGAGGATATCCATGTTTAGAGTATTTGGACATATGGCAAGTTCTTCAAGCTTCTAATGGAACCATGATGAATCAATATGTAAGAAGCTTGATTTGGAACCATTAATCCGTGGATAATGTCCATGAAGTTGAATAAATCCCATAAGAGGTATGTTAAAAAAGTTATTCCACTTTCTAATCAGGATATTCATGTTTAGCTTGTTTGGACATATGGAAAGTTCTTCAAGCTTCTAATCAAACAAGGATGAATTAATATGTAAAAAGCTTCATTTGAAACCATTAATCAGTGGAGGGTCTTTCTAGAAGTTGGATAAATCTCATAGAAGTTATGTTGAAGAAGTTCTTCCACTTTCTAATCAGGATATCCATGTTTAGACTGTTTGGACATATGGCAAGTTCTTCAAGCTTCTAATCAAACCAGGATGAATCACTATGTAAGAAGCTTGATTTGGAACCATTAATCAGTGGAGAGACTTTCATGAAGTTGGATAAATATCATAGGAGTTATGTTTAAGTTATTCCACTTTCTAATCAGGATATCCATGTTTAGTCTTTTTGGACTTATGGCAAGTTCATCAAGCTTCTAATCAAACCAGGATGAATCGCCATGTAAGAAGCTTGATTTGGAACCATTAATCAGTGGAGAGTCTTTCATGAAGTTGGATAAATCTCATAGGAGTTATGTTGAAGAAGTTATTCCACTTTCTAATCAAGATATCCATGTTTAGACTGTTTGGACATATGGCAAGTTCTTCAAGCTTCTAATGGAACCAGGATGAATCACTATGTAAGAAGCTTGATTTGGAACCATTAATCCGTGGATAATGTCCATGAAGTTGAATAAATCCCATAAGAGGTATGTTAAAAAAGTTATTCAACTTTTTAATCAGGATATTCATGTTTAGCCTGTTTGGACATATGACAAGTTCTTCAAGCTTCTAATCAAACAAGGATGAATCACTATGTAAAAAGCTTAATTTGGAACCATTAATCAGTGAAGGGTCTTTCTAGAAGTTGGATAAATCTCATAGAAGTTATGTTGAAGAAGTTATTCCACTTTCTAATCAGGATATCCATGTTTAGACTGTTTGGACATATGGCAAGTTCTTCAAGCTTCTAATCAAACCAGGATGAATCGTTATGTAAGAAGCTTGATTTGGAACCATTAATCAGTGGAGAGTCTTTCATGAAGTTGGATAAATCTCATAGGAGTTATGTCGAAGAAGTTATTCCACTTTCTAATCAGGATATCCATGTATAACTTGTTTGGACATATGGCAAGTTCTTCAAGCTTCTAATCAAACCAGGACGAATCACAATGTAAAAAAACTTGATTTGGAACCATTAATCAGTGGAGAGTCTTTCATGAAGTTGGATAAATCTCATAGGAGTTATGTTGAAGAATTTATTCCACTTTCTAATCAGGATATCCATGTTTAGACTGTTTGGACATATGGCAAGTTCTTCAAGCTTCTAATCTAACCTGGATGAATCACTATGTAAGAAGCTTGATTTGGAACCATTAATCAGTGGAGAGTCTTTCATGAAGTTGGATAAATCTCAAAGGAGTTATGTTGAAGAAGTTATTCCACTTTCTAATCAGGATATCCATGTTTAGACTGTTTGGACATATGGCATGTTCTTCAAGCTTCTAAACAAACCAGGATGAATCACTATGTAAGAAGCTTGATTTGGAACCATTACTCATTGGAGAGTGTCCACGAAGTTGAATAAATCCCATAGGAGGTATGTTAAAGAAGTTATTCCCTTTTCAAATCATGATATCCATATTTAGCCTATTTGGACATATGGCAAGTTATTCAAGCTTCTAATCAAAACCAGGAAAAATCACTACGTAAGAAGCTTCATTTTGAACCATTAATCAGTGGAGAGTCTTTCATGAAGTTGGATAAATCTCATAGGAGTTATGTTGAAGAAGTTATTTCACTTTCTAATCAGGATATCCATGTTTAGACTCTTTGGACATATGGCAAGTTCTTCAAGCTTCTAATCAAACCAGGATGAATCACTATGTAAGAAGCTTGATTTGGAACCATTAATATGTGGATAATGTCCATGAAGTTGAATAAATCCCATAAGAGGTATGTTAAAAAAGTTATTCCACTTTCTAATCAGGATATTCATGTTTAGCGTGTTTGGACATATGGCAAGTTCTTCAACCTTCTAATCAAACAAGGATGAATCACTATGTAAAAAGCTTCATTTGGAACCATTAATCAGAAGAACTTGCTATATGTCCAAACAGGCTAAACATGGATATACTCATTAGAAAGTGGAATAACTTCTTTAACATACCTCCTATGAGATTTATTTAACTTCATGGACACTCTCCACTGAGTAATGGTTCCAAATAAATCTTCTTATATAGTGACTCATCCTGATTTGATTAAAAGCTTGAAGAACTTGCCATATGTCCAAACAGTCTAAACATGGATATCCTGATTAGAGAGTGGAATAACTTCTTCAACATAACTCCTATGAGATTTATCCAACTTCATGAAAGACTCTCCGCTGATTAATGGTTCCAAATCAAGCTTCTTATATAGTGATTCATCCTGGTTTGATTAGAAGCTTGAAGAACTTGCCATATGTCCAAACA
>MU107357.1:23391-36998 GCA_012274485.2 Sinapis alba
AAGAACTTGCCATATGTCCAAACAGGCTAAACATGGATATCCTGCTTAGAAAGTGAATTAACTTCTTCAACATAACTCCTATGATATTTATTCAACTTCATGGATACTCTCCACTGATTAATGGTTCCAAATAAAGCTTCTTACATATTGATTCATCTTGGTTTTATTGGATTCTTAAAGAACTTGCCATATGTCCAAACAGGCTAAACATGGATATCCTGATTAGAAAGTTGAATAACTTCTTCAGCATAACTCCAATGATATTTATTCAACTTCATGGACACTCTCCACTCATTAATGGCTCCAAATAAAGCTTCTTACATATTGATTCATTCTGGTTTGGTTGGAATCTTGAAGAACATGCCATATGTCCAAACAAGCTAAACATGGATATCCTGATTAGAAAGTAGAATAATTTCTTCAACATAACTCCTATGATATTTATTCAACTTCAAAGACACTCTACACTGATTATTGGTACCAAATCAAGCTTCTTACATACTGATTCATCCTGGTTTGATTAGAAGCTGGAAGAACTTCCGATATGGGCAAACTGACTAAACATGGATATCATGATTAGAAAGTGGAATAACTTCTTCAATATAACTCCTATGATATTTATTCAATTTCATGGAAACTCTCCACTGATTAATGGTTCCAAATCAAGCTTCTTACATATTGATTCATCCTTGTTTGATTAGAAGCTTGAAGATCTTCACATATGTCCAAACATGCGAAATATGGATATCCTGATTCGAAAGTGGAATAACTTCTTCAACATATCTCCTATGATATTTATTCAACTTCATAGGCACTATACACTGACTAATGGTTCCAAATCAAGCTTCTTACATATCGATTCATCATGGTTTGATTAGAAGCTTGAAGAACTTGCCATATGTCCAAACATGCTAAACATTGATATCCAGATTAGAAAGTGGAATAACTTCTCCAACATAACTGCTATGATATTTATTCAACTTCATGGACACTCTACAGTAATTAAAGGTTCCAAATCAAGCATCTTACATATTGTTTCATCCTGATTTGGTTGGAATCTTGAAGAACTTGCCATATCTCTAAACTGGCTAAACATGGATATCCTCATTATAAAGTGAAATAACTTCTTCAACATATCTCCTATGATATTTATTCAACTTCATAAGCACTATATACTGACTAATGGTTCCAAATCAAGCTTCTTACATATCGATTCATCATGGTTTGATTAGAAGCTTGAAGAACTTGCCATATGTCCAAAAAGGCTAAACATGGATATCCTGCTTAGAAAGTGAAATAACTTCTTCAACATCATTGCTATGATATTTATTCAACTTCATAGACACTATACACCGATTAATGGTTCCAAATCAAGATTCTTACATATTGGTTTATCCTGGTTTTGTTGGAATCTTTAAGAACTTGCCATATGTCAAAACATGCTAAACATGGATATCCTGATTAGAAAGTGGAATAACTTCTTCAACATAACTCCTATGATATTTATTCAACTTTATGGACACCATACACTGACTCATTGTTCCAAATCAAGCTTCTTTCATATTTGTTCATCCTGGTTTTGTTGGAATCTTGAAGAACTTGCCATATGTTCAAACTGGCTAAACATGGATATCCTAATTAAAAAGTGGAATAACTTCTTCAACATATCACCTGTGATATTTATTCAATTACATGGAGACACTCCACTGATTATTGGTTCCAAATCAAGCTTCATACATATTGGTTCATCCTTGTTTGGTTGGAATCTTGAAGAACTTGCCATATGTCCAAACTAGCTAAACATGGATATCCTGATTATAAAGTGGAATAAGTTCTTCAACATATCTCCTATGATATTTATTCAACTTCATGGACACTCTCCACTGATTAATGGTTCCAAATCAAGCTTCTTACATAGTTATTCATTCTGGTTTTGGTTGGAATCTTGACGAACTTGCCATATGTCCAAACAAGCTAAACATGTATATCCTGATTATAAAGTAGAATAACTTCTTCAACATAACTCCTTTGATATTTATTCAACTTCAAAGACACTCTACACTGATTATTGGTTCCAAATCAAGCTTCTTACATATTGATTCATCCTGTTTTGATTAGAAGCTTGAAGAACTTCTGATATGTGCAAACTGACTAAACATGGATATCATGATTAGAAAGGTGAATAATTTCTTCAATATAACTCCTATGATATTTATTCGATTTCATGAAAGCTCTCCACTGATTAATGGTTCCAAAACAAGCTTCTTACATATTGATTCATCCTTGATTGATTAGAAGCTTGAAGATCTTCACATATGTCCAAACATGCGAAATATGGATATCCTGATTCGAAAGTGGAACAAATATTCCCTGTCAAGTTCTTCATGCTTCTAAACAAACCAAAATGAATCACTATGTAAAAAGGTTGATCTGGAACAAATATTCAGTGGAGGGTATCCATGAAGTTGAATAAATCCCAAAGGAGTTATGTTTAAGAAGTTATTCTACTTTCTAATCAGGATATCCATGTTTAGCCTGTTTGGGCAGATGGCAAGTTCTTCATGCTTCTAAACAAACAAAGATGAATCACTATGTAAGAAGATTGATTTGGAACCATTATTCAGTTGAGAGTATCCATGAAGTCGAATAAATCCCAAAGGAGTTATGTTTAAGAATTTATTCCACTTTTTAACCACGATACCCATGTTTAGCTTGTTTGGTCATATGGCAAGTTCTTCAAGCTCCTAATCAAACCAGGATGAATCACTATGTAAGAAGATTGATTTGGAACCATCATTCAGTGGAGAGTATCCATGAAGTTGAATAAATCCCAAAGGAGTTATGTTTAAGAAGTTATTCCACTTTCTAATCACGATATACATGTTTAGCCTGTTTGGACATATGGCAGATTCTTCAAGCTTCTAATTAAACCAGGATGAATCACTATATAAAAAGCTTTATTTGGAACCATTAATCAATGTAGAGTCTTTCATGAAGTTGAATAAATCCCATAGGAGTTATGTTGAAGAAGTTATGCTACTTTGTAATCAAGATATCCATGTTTAGCCTGTTTGGGCATATGGCAAGTTCTCCATGCTTCTAAACAAACAAAGATGTATCACTATGTAAGAAGTTTGATCTGGAACCATTATTTAGTGGACAGTATCCATGAAGTTGAATCAATCCCAAAGGAGTTATGTTTAAGAAGTTATTCCACTTTCTAATCAGGATATCCATGTTTAGCCTGTTTGGACATATGGCAAGTTCTTCAAGCTTCTAATTAAACTAGGATGAATCACTGTGTAAAAAGCTTTATTTGGAACCATTAACCAATGGAGTGTCTTTCATGAAGTTGAGTAAATCCCATAGGAGTTAAATTGAAGAAGTTATTCCACTTTCTAATCAGGATATCCATGTTTAGCATGTTTGGGCATATGGCAAGTTCTTCATGCTTCTAAACAAACCAAAATGAATAACTATGTAAAAAGGTTGATCTGGAAAAAATATTCAGTGGAAAGTATCCATGAATTTGAATACATCCCAAAGGAGTTATGTTTAAGAAGTTATTCCACTTTCTAATCAGGATATCCATGTTTAGCCTGTTTGGACATATGGCAAGTTCTTCATGCTTCTAATCAAACCAGGATGAATCACTATTTAAGAAGCTTGATTGAGAACCATTATTCAGTGGAGAGTCTCCATGAAGTTGAATAAATCCCAAAGGAGTTATGTTTAGGAAGTTATTCCACTTTCTAGAAAGGATATCCATGTTTAGCCTGTTTGGACATATGGCAAGTTCTTGAAGCGTCTAATCAAACCAGAATGAATTACTATGTAAGAAGCTTGACTTGGAACCATTATTCAGTGGAGAGTATCTATGAAGTTGAATAAATCCCAAAGGAGATATGTTTAAGAAGTTATTCCACTTTCTAATAAGGATATCCATGTTTAGCATGTTTGGACATATGGCAAGTTCTGCACGCTTGTAATCAAACAAGGATGAATTACTATGTAAGAAACTTGATTTGGAACCATTATTCAGTGGAGAGTATCCATGAAGTTTAATAAATCCCAAAGGAGTTATGTTTAAGAAGTTATTCCACTTTCTAATCAGGATATCCATGTTTAGCCTGTTTGGACATATGGCAAGTTCTTCAAGCTTCTAATCAAACCAGGATGAATCACTATGTAAGAAGCTTGATTAGGTACCATTATTCAGTGTAGAGTCTCGATGAAGTTGAATAAATCCCAAAGGAGTTATGTTTAAGAAGTTATTCCACTTTCTAATTAGGATATCCATGTTTAGCCTGTTTGGACATATAGCAAGTTCTTCAAGCTCCTAATGAAACCAGGATGAATCACTATGTAAAAAGATTGATTTGGAACCATTATTCAGTAGAGAGTATCCATGAAGTTGAATAAATCCCAAATGAGTTATGTTTAAGAAGTTATTCCACTTTCTAATCACGGTATCCATGTTTAGCCTGTTTGGACATATGGCAGATTCTTCAATCTTCTAATTAAACGAGGATGAATCACTATGTAAAAAGCTTTATTTTGACCCATTAATCAATGGAGAGTCTTTCATGAAGTTGAATAAATCCCATAGGAGTTATGTTGAAAAAGTTATGCTACTTACTAATCACGATATCCATGTTTAGACTATCTGGGCATATGGCAAGTTCTTCATCCTTCTAAACAAACGAAGATGAATCACTATGTAAGAAGGTTGATCTGGAAAAATTATTTAGTGCACAGTATCCATGAAGTTGAATGTATCCCAAAGGAGTTATGTTTAAGAAGTTATTCCACTTTCTAATCAAGATATCCATGTTTAGCCTGTTTGGACATTTGGCAAGTTCTTCAAGCTTCTAATTAAACTAGGATGAATCACTGTGTAAAAAGCTTTATTTGGAACCATTAATCAATGTAGAGTCTTTCATGAAGTTGAATAAATCCCATAGGATTTAAATTGAAGAAGTTATTCCACTTTCTAATCAGGATATCCATGTTTAGCATGTTTGGGCATATGGCAAGTTCTTCATGCTTCTAAACAAACCAAAATGAATCACTATGTAAAAAGGTTGATCTGTAACAAATATTCAGTGGAGAGTATCCATGAAGTTGAATATATCCCAAAGGAATTATGTTTAAGAAGTTATTCTACTTTCTAATCAGGATATCCATGTTTTGCCTGTTTGGACCAATTGCAAGTTCTTCATGCTTCTAATCAAACCAGGATGAATCACTATGTAAGAAGCTTGATTGAGAACCATTATTAAGTGGAGAGTCTCCATGAAGTTGAATAAATCCCGAAAGAGTTATGTTTAAGAAGTTATTCCACTTTCTGGAAAGGATATCCATGTTTAGCATGTTTGGACATATGGCAAGTTCTTGAAACTTCTAATCAAACCAGGATGAATTACTATGTAAGAAGCTTGATTTGGAACCATTATTCAGGGGAGAGTATCCATGAAGTTGAATAAATCCCAAAGGAGTTATGTTTAAGAAGTTATTCCACTTTCTAATCAGGATATCCATGTTTAGTATGTTTGGACATATGGCAAGTTCTGCAAGCTTCTAATCAAACCAGGATGAATTACTATGTAAGAAGCTTGATTTGGAACCATTATTCAGTGGAGAGTATCCATGAAGTTTAATAAATCTTAAAGGAGTTATGTTTAAGAAGTTATTCTACTTTCTAATCAGGATATCCATGTTTAGCCTGTTTGGACATATGGCAAGTTCTACAAGCTTCTAATCAAACCAGGATGAATCACTATGTAAGAAGCTTGATTTGAAACCATTATTCAGTGGAGAGTCTGGATGAAGTTGAATAAATCCCAAAGGAGTTATGTTTAAGAAGTTATTCAACTTTCTAATTAGGATATCCATGTTTAGCCTGTTTGGACATATGGCAAGTTCTTCAAGCTCCTAACCAAACCAGGATGAATCACTATGTAAAAAGATTGATTTGGAACCATTATTCAGTGGAGAGTATCCATGAAGTTGAATAAACCCTAAAGGAGTTATGTTTAAGAAGTTATTCCCCTTTCTAATCAGGATATCCATGTTTAGCCTGTTTGGACATATGGCAAGTTCTTCAAGATCCTAATCAAACCAGGATGAATCACTATGTAAGAAGATTAATTTGGAACCATTATTCAGTGGAGAGTATCCATGAAGTTGAAAAAATCCCAAAGGAGTTATGTTTAAGAAGTTATTCCACTTTCTAATCAGGATATCCATGTTTAGCCTGTTTGGACACATGGCAAGCTCTTCCATATTCTAATCAAACCAGGATGAATCACTATGTAATAAGCTTGGTTAGGAACCATTATTCAGTGGAGAGTCTTTCATGAAGTTGAATAATTCTCATAGTAGTTATGTTTAAGAAGTTATTCCACTTTCTAGAAAGGATATCCATATTTAGCCTGTTTGGACATATGGCAAGTTCTTGAAGCTTCTAAACAAACAAAGATGAATCACTATGTAAGAAGATTGATTTGGAACAATTATTCAGTGGAGAGTATCCATGAAGTCGAATAAATCCCAAAGAAGTTATGTTTAAGAAGTTATTCCACTTTTTAATCACAATATCCATGTTTAGCCTGTATGGACATATGGCAAGTTCTTCAAGCTCCTAATCAAACCAGGATGAATCACTATGTAAGAAGATTGATTTGGAACCATTATTCAGTGGAGAGTATCCATGAAGTTGAATAAATTCCAAAGGAGTTATGTTTAAGAAGTTATTCCACTTTCTAATCACGATATCCATGTTTAGCCTGTTTGGACATATGGCAGATTCTTCAAGCTTCTAATTAAACCAGGATGAATCACTACGTAAAAAGCTTTATTTGGAACCATTAATCAATGTAGAGTCTTTCATGAAGTTGAATAAATCCCTTAAGAGTTATGATGAAGAAGTTATGCTACTTTCTAATCAGGATATCCATGTTTAGCCTGTTTGGGCATATGACAAGTTCTTCAAGCTTCTAAACAAAAAAAGATGAATCACTATGTAAGAATTTTGATCTGGAACCATTATTTAGTGGACAGTATCCATGAAGTTGAATCAATCCCAAAGGAGTTATGTTTAAGAAGTTATTCCACTTTCTAATCAGGATATCCATGTTTAGCTTGTTTGCACATATGGCAAGTTCTTCAAGCTTCTAATTAAACTAGGATGAATCACTGTGTAAAAAGTTTTATTTGGAACCATTAACCAATGGAGTGTCTTTCATGAAGTTGAATAAATCCCATAGGAGTTAAATTGAAGAAGTTATTCCACTTTCTAATCAGGAAATCCATGTTTAGCATGTTTGGGCATATGGCAAGTTCTTCATGCTTCTAAACAAACCAAAATGAATCACTATGTAAAAAGGTTGATCTGGAACAAATATTCAGTGGAGAGTATCCATGAATTTGAATAAATCCCAAAGGAGTTATGTTTAAGAAGTTATTCCACTTTCTAATCAGGATATCCATGTTTAGCCTGTTTGGACATATGGCAGATTCTTCAAGCTTCTAATTAAACCAGGATGAATCACTATGTAAAAAGCTTTATTTGGAACCATTAATCAATGTAGAGTCTTTCATGAAGTTGAATAAATCTCATAGGAGTTATGTTGAAGAAGTTATGCTACTTTCTACTCAGGATATCCATGTTCAGCATGTTCGGGCATATGGCAAGTTCTTCAAGCTTCTAATCAAACCAGGATGAATCACTATGTAAAAAGATTGATTGGGAACCATTATTCAGTGGAGAGTATCCATGAAGTTGAATAAATCCCAAAGGAGTTATGTTTAAGAAGTTATTCCACTTTCTAATCACGATATCCATGTTTAGCCTGGTTGGACATATGGCAGATTCTTCAAGCTTCTAATTAAACCAGGATGAATCACTATGTAAAAGCTTTATTTGGAAGCATTGATCAATGGAGAGTCTTTCATGAAGTTGAATAAATCCCATAGGAGTTATGTTGAAGAAGTTATGCTACTTTCTAATCAGGATATCCATGTTTAGGCTGTTTGGGCATATGGCAAGTTCTTCATGCTTCTAAACAAAAAAAGATGAATCACTATGTAAGAAGGTTGATCTGGAACCATTATTTAGTTGACAGTATCCATGAAGTTGAATGAATCCCAAAGGAGTTATGTTTAAGAAGTTATTCCACTTTCTAATCAGGATATCCATGTTTAGCTTGTTTGGACATATGGCAAGTGTGAGAATTGAAGGAATATGAGGAGGATAAGTGGGATTAAGTGTCTGGTTTAGAAGGGACCAGAGAGAATGAGAGATTGAATGAGTATCAAAGAGAGTAAACAAGATTGCTGAGAGTATAAGTAACTTAGAATGAGAGTTAGGAGAGTATGGAGAGTATGAGCTCGTGGGAAACCAGAAAGAATAGAGAGAATGGGAGGATGAGAGAGTTTAGTAACCAAAGTATGTGAAGAAAGAGTATTACTCTCCTTAGTTTAATTTGAGATACATGAGAGCTTAATATATAGCCAATACAGCAACTTGCAACAACATTAAAATATGAATAAACAAGGGAAATATAAACTATAATATTGCTGGAGGAAATGAGGATCAGAGCAGGCTGGTGTAGAGCAGACTGGCATGTTCAGAGCTGCGGATAGTGACCTTTCCTAACAGTCCTCTCTCTTAAGACCAACATGTGACTTTTATCTTAAATAAATCTCCAACTTGCCTCAGCTCTCTCTAACAGTCTGATGCTTCAATTAAACTTCAAATTTGCTTCAGAATAATAAGTTGGACGAGATCCATAGTTGCCTTGCCTTCCAAGTCACTATAGGTTAAGTTTGGTTGCTTGGAAGCCAAGACTGTACGGACTGCCTTGTGTAACAAGGCTGTACTGACCAGACTCATTTCAAGTCTCTCTTCTTCTTCTCTTGTCTTCTTTATTTCTTAGATCAGTAGATCACACTCAGCCATTCTTCTTTCTCCTTCATTCCAACACTTTCTTCATTTCAACTGCAAGTTCTTCAAGCTTCTAATTAAACTAGGATGAATCACTGTGTAAAAAGCTTTATTTGGAACCATTAATCAATGTAGTGTCTTTCAATGAAGTTGAATAAATCCCATAGGAGTTAAATTGAAGAAGTTATTCCACTTTCTAATCAGAATATCCATGTTTAGCATGTTTGGGCATATGGCAAGTTCTTCATGCTTCTAAACAAACCAAAATGAATCACTATGTAAAAAGGTTGATATGTAACAAATATTCAGTGGAGAGTATCCATGAAGTTGAATATATCCCAAAGGAGTTATGTTTAAGAAGTTATTCTACTTTCTAATCAGTATATCCATGTTTAGCCAGTTTGGTAATATGGCAAGTTCTTCAAGCTTCTAATCAAACCAGGATGAATCACTATGTAAGAAGCTTGATTTGAAACCATTATTCAGTGGAGAGTCTCGATGAAGTTGAATAAATCCCAAAGGAGTTATGTTTAAGAAGTTATTCCACTTTCTAATTAGGATATCCATGTTTAGCCTGTTTGGACATATGGCAAGTTCTTCAAGCTCCTAATCAAACCAGGATGAATCACTATGTAAAAAGATTGATTTGGAACCATTATTCAGTGGAGAGTATCCATGAAGTTGAATAAACCCTAAAGGAGTTATGTTTAAGAAGTTATTCCCCTTTCTAATCAGGATATCCATGTTTAGCCTGTTTGGACATATGGCAAGTTCTTCAAGATCCTAATCAAACCAGGATAAATCACTATGTAAGAAGATTAATTTGGAACCATTATTCAGTGGAGAGTATCCATGAAGTTGAAAAAATCCCAAAGGAGTTATGTTTAAGAAGTTATTCCACTTTTTAATCATGATATCCATGTTTAGCATGTTTGGACATATGGCAAGCTCTTCAATCTTCTAATCAAACCAGGATGAATCACTATGTAATAAGCTTGATTAGGAACCATTATTCAGTGGAGAGTCTTTCATTAAGTTGAATAAATCTCATTGGAGTTATGTTTAAGAAGTTATTCCACTTTCTAGAAAGGATATCCATGTTTAGCCTGTTTGGACGTATGGCAAGTTCTTGAAGCTTCTAATCAAAAACCAGGATGAATTACTATGTAATAAGCTTGATTTGGAACCACTATTCAGTGGAGAGTATCCATGAAGTTGAATAAATCCCAAAGGAGTTATGTTTAAGAAGTTATCCCACTTTTTAATCAGGATATCCATGTTTAGCCTGTTTGGACATATGGCAAGTTCTGCAAGCTTCTAATCAAACCAGGATAAATTACTATCTAAGAAGCTTGATTTGGAACCATTATTCAGTGGAGAGTCTCGATGAAGTTGAATAAATCCCAAAGGAGTTATGTTTAAGAAGTTATTCAACTTTCTAATCAGGATATCCATGTTTAGCCGGTTTGGACATATGGCAAATTCTTCAAACTCTTAATCAAACCAGGATGAATCACTATGTAAGAAGTTTGATTTGGAACCATTATTCAGTATAGAGTATCCATGAAGTTGAATAAATCCAAAAGGAGATATGTTTAAGAAGTTATTCCACTTTCTAATCACAATATCCATGTTTTGCATGTTTGGACATATAGCAAGTTCTTCAAGCTTCTAATCAAAAAAGGATGAATCACTGTGTAAAAAGCTTTATTTGGAACCATTAATCAATGGAGAGTCTTTCATGAAGTTGAATAAATCCCATAGGAGTTAAATTGAAGAAGTTATTTCACTTTCTAATCAGGATATCCATATTTAGCATGTTTGGGCATATGGCAAGTTCTTCATGCTTCTAATTAAACTAGGATGAATCACTGTGTAAAAAGCTTTATTTGGATCTATTAATAAATTGAGAGTCTTTCATGAAGTTGAACAATTCCATAGGAGTTAAATTGATTAAGTTATTCCACTTTCTAATCAGGATATCCATGTTTAGCAAGTTTGGGCATATGTCAAGTTCTTCATGCTTCTAAACAAACAAAAATGAATCACTATGTAGAAAGGTTGATCTGGAACAAATATTCAGTGGAGAGTATCCATGAAGTTGAATAAATCCCAAAGGAGTTATGTTTAAGAAGTTATTCTACTTTCTAATCAGGATATCCATGTTTAGCCTGTTTGAGCATATGGCAAGTTCTTCATGCTTCTAAAAAAAAAAACATGAATCACTATGTAAGAATTTTGATGTGGAACCATTATTTAGTGGACAGTATCCATGAAGTTGAATCAATCCCAAAGGAGTTATGTTTAAGAAGTTATTCCACTTTCTAATAAGGATATCCATGTTTAGCCTGTTTGGACATATGGCAAGTTCTTCAAGCTTCTAATTAAACTAAGATGAATCACTGTGTAAAAAGCTTTATTTGGAACCATTAACCAATTTAGTGTCTTTCATGAAGTTGAATAAATCCCATAGGAGTTAAATTGAAGAAGTTATTCCACTTTCTAATCAGGATATCCATGTTTAGCATGTTTGGGCATATGGCAAGTTCTTCATGCTTCTAAGCAAACCAAAATGAATCACTATGTAAAAAGGTTGATCTGGAACAAATATTCAGTGGAGAGTATCCATGAATTTGAATAAATCCCAAAGGAGTTATGTTTAAGAAGTTATTCCACTTTCTAATCAGGATATCCACGTTTAGCCTATTTGGACATATGGCAAGTTCTTCATGCTTCTAATCAAACCAGGATGAATCACTATGTAAGAATCTTGATTGAGAACCATTATTCAGTGGAGAGTCTCCATGAAGTTGAATAAATCCCAAAGTAGTTATGTTTAAGAAGTTATTCCACTTTCTAGAAAGGATATCCATGTTTAGCCTGTTTGGACATATGGCAAGTTCTTGAAGCTTCTAATCAAACCAGGATGAATTACTATGTAAGAAGCTTGATTTGGAACCATTATTCATTGGAGAGTATCCATGAAGTTGAATCAATCCCAAAGGAGTTATGTTTAAGAAGTTATTCCACTTTCTAATCCGGATTTCCATGTTTAGCATGTTTGGACATATGGCAAGTTCTGCAAGCTTCTAATCAAACAAGGATGAATTACTATGTAAGAAGCTTGATTTGGAACCATTATTCAGTGCAGAGCATCCATGAAGTTTAATAAATCCCAAAGAAGTTATGTTTAAGAAGTTATTCCACTTTCTAATCAGGATATCCATGTCTAGACTGTTTGGACATATGGCAAGTTCTTCAAGCTTCTAATCAAACCAGGATGAATCACTATGTAATAAGCTTGATTAGGAACCATTATTCAGTTGAGAGGCTCGATGAAGTTGAATAAATCCCAAAGGAGTTATTTTTAAGAAGTTATTCCACTTTCTAATCAAGATATCCATGTTTAGCCTGTTTGGACATATGGCAAGTTCTTCAAGCTTTTAATTAAACCAGGATGAATCATTATGTAAGAAGCTTGATTTGAAACCATTATTCAGTGGAGAGTCTCGATGAAGTTGAATAAATCCCAAAGGAGTTATGTTTAAGAAGTTATTCCACTTTCTAATTAGGATATCCATGTTTAGCCTTTTTGGACATATGGCAAGTTCTTTAAGCTCCTAATCAAACCAGGATGAATTACTATGTAAAAGGATTGATTTGGAACCATTATTCAGTGGAGAGTATTCATGAAGTTGAATATATCCCAAAGGAGTTATGTTTAAGAAGTTATTCCATTTTCTAATCACGATATCCATGTTTAGCCTGTTTGGACATATGGCAAGTTCTTCAAGCTTTTAATTAAACTAGGATGAATCACTGTGTAAAAAGCTTTATTTGGAACCATTAATATTTGTAGTGTCTTTCATGAACTTGAATAAATCCCATAGGAGTTAAATTGAAGAAGTTATTCCACTTTCTAATCAGGATATCCATGTTTAGCATGTTTGGGCATATGGCAAGTTCTTCATGCTTCTAATTAAACTAGGATTAATCACTGTGTAAAAAGCTTTATTTGGAACCATTAATAAATAGGGAGTCTTTCATGAAGTTGAACAAATTCCATAGGAGTTAAATTGAAGAAGTTATTCCACTTTCTAATCAGGATATCCATGTTTAGCATGTTTGGGCATATGTCAAGTTCTTCATTCTTCTAAACAAACCAAAATGAATCACTATGTAAAAAGGTTGATCTGGAACAAATATTCAGTGGAGAGTATCCATGAAGTTGATTAAATCCCAAAGGAGTTATGTTTAAGAAGTTATTCTACTTTCTAATCAGGATATCCATGTTTAGCCTGTTTGGGCATATGGCAAGTTCTTCATGCTTCTAAACAAACAAAGATGAATCACTATGTAAGAAGATTGATTTGGAACAATTATTCAGTGGATAGTATCCATGAAGTTGAATAAATCCCAAAGAAGTTATGTTTAAGAAGTTATTCCACTTTTTAATCACGATATCCATGTTTAGCCTGTTTGGACATATGGCAAGTTCTTCAAGCTCCTAATCAAACCAGGATGAATCACTATGTAAGAAGATTGATTTGGAACCATTATTCAGTGGAGAGTATCCATGAAGTTGAATAAATCCCAAAGGAGTTATGTTTAAGAAGTTATTCCACTTTCTAATCAGGATATCCATGTTTAGCATGTTTGG
>MU107357.1:37227-47404 GCA_012274485.2 Sinapis alba
GATATCCATGTTTAGCCTGTTTGGGCATATGGCAAGTTCTTCATGCTTCTAAACAAACAAAGATGAATCACTATGTAAGAAGATTGATTTGGAACAATTATTCAGTGGAGAGTATCCATGAAGTTGAATAAATCCCAAAGAAGTTATGTTTAAGAAGTTATTCCACTTTTTAATCACGATATCCATGTTTAGCCTGTTTGGACATATGGCATGTTCTTCAAGCTCCTAATCAAACCAGGATGAATCACTATGTAAGAATATTGATTTGGAACCATTATTCAGTGGAGAGTATCCATGAAGTTTAATAAATCCCAAAGGAGTTATGTTTAAGAAGTTATTCCACTTTCTAATCACGATATCCATGTTTAGCTTGTTTGGACATATGGCAGATTCTTCAAGCTTCTAATTAAACCAGGATGAATCACTATGTAAAAAGATTTATTTGGAACCATTTATCAATGGAGAGTCTTTCATGAAGTTGAATAAATCTCATAGGAGTTATGTTGAAGAAGTTATGCTACTTTCTAATCAGGATATACATGTTTAGACTGTTTGGACATATGGCAAGTTCTTCATGCTTCTAAACAAAAAAAGATGAATCACTATGTAAGAAGGTTGATCTGGAACCATTATTTAGTTGACAGTATCCATGAAGTTGAATGAATCCCAAAGATGTTATGTTTAAGAAGTTATTCCACTTTCTAATCAGGATATCCATGTTTAGCGTGTTTGGACATATGGCAAGTTCTTCAAGCTTCTAATTAAACTAGGTGAATCACTGTGTAAAAAGCTTTATTTGGAACCATTACTCAATGTAGTGTCTTTCATGAAGTTTAATAAATCCCGTAGGAGTTAAATTGAAGAAGTTATTCCACTTTCTAATCAGGATATCCATGTTTAGCATGTTTGGGCATATGGCAAGTTCTTCATGCTTCTAATTAAACTAGGATGAATCACTGTGTAAAAAGCTTTATTTGGAACCATTAATAAATGGGGAGTCTTTCATGAAGTTGAACAAATTCCATAGGAGTTAAATTGATTGAGAACATTATATTGCTGGAGGAAATGAGGATCAGAGCAGGCTGGTGTAGAGCAGACTGGCATGTTCAGAGCTGCGGATAGTGACCTTTCCTAACAGTCCTCTCTCTTAAGACCAACATGTGACTTTTATCTTAAATAAATCTCCAACTTGCCTCAGCTCTCTCTAACAGTCTGATGCTTCAATTTAACTTCAAATTTAGCCTGTTTAGCCTGTTTGGACATATGGCAAGTTCTGCAAACTTCTAATCAAACCAGGATAAATTACTATCTAAGAAGCTTGATTTGGAACCATTATTCAGTGGAGAGTCTCTATGAGGTTGAATAAATCCCAAAGGAGTTATGTTTAAGAAGTTATTCAACTTTCTAATCAGGATATCCATGTTTAGCCGGTTTGGACATATGGCAAATTCTTCAAACTCTTAATCAAACCAGGATGAATCACTATGTAAGAAGTTTGTTTTGGAACCATTATTCAGTATAGAGTATCCATGAAGTTGAATAAATCCAAAAGGAGATATGTTTAAGAAGTTATTCCACTTTCTAATCACAATATCCATGTTTTGCATGTTTGGGCATATAGCAAGTTCTTCAAGCTTCTAATCAAAAAAGGATGAATCACTGTGTAAAAAGCTTTATTTGGAACCATTAATCAATGGAGAGTCTTTCATGAAGTTGAATAAATCCCATAGGAGTTAAATTGAAGAAGTTATTTCACTTTCTAATCAGGATATCCATATTTAGCATGTTTGGGCATATGGCAAGTTCTTCATGCTTCTAATTAAACTAGGATGAATCACTGTGTAAAAAGCTTTATTTGGAACTATTAATAAATTGAGAGTCTTTCATGAAGTTGAACAAATTCCATAGGAGTTAAATTGAAGAAGTTATTCCACTTTCTAATCAGGATATCCATGTTTAGCAAGTTTGGGCATATGTCAAGTTCTTCATGCTTCTAAACAAACAAAAATGAATCACTATGTAGAAAGGTTGATCTGGAACAAATATTCAGTGGAGAGTATCCATGAAGTTGAATAAATCCCAAAGGAGTTATGTTTAAGAAGTTATTCTACTTTCTAATCAGGATATCCATGTTTAGCATGTTTGGGCATATGGCAAGTTCTTCATGTTTCTAAAAAAAAAAAGATGAATCACTATGTAAAAATTTTGATCTGGAACCATTATTTAGTGGACAGTATCCATGAAGTTGAATCAATCCCAAAGGAGTTATGTTTAAGAAGTTATTCCACTTTCTAATAAGGATATCCATGTTTAGCCTGTTTGGACATATGGCAAGTTCTTCAAGCTTCTAATTAAACTAAGATGAATCACTGTGGAAAAAGCTTTATTTGGAACCATTAACCAATGTAGTGTCTTTCATGAAGTTAAATAAATCCCATAGGAGTTAAATTGAAGAAGTTATTCCACTTTCTAATCAGGATATCCATGTTTAGCATGTTTGGGCATATGGCAAGTTCTTCATGCTTCTAAGCAAACCAAAATGAATCACTATGTAAAAAGGTTGATCTGGAACAAATATTCAGTGGAGAGTATCCATGAATTTGAATAAATCCCAAAGGAGTTATGTTTAAGAAGTTATTCCACTTTCTAATCAGGATATCCACGTTTAGCCTATTTGGACATATGGCAAGTTCTTCATGCTTCTAATCAAACCAGGATGAATCGCTATGTAAGAATCTTGATTGAGAACCATTATTCAGTGGAGAGTCTCCATGAAGTATAATAAATCCCAAAGTAGTTATGTTTAAGAAGTTATTCCACTTTCTAGAAAGGATATCCATGTTTAGCCTGTTTGGACATATGGCAAGTTCTTGAAGCTTCTAATCAAACCAGGATGAATTACTATGTAAGAAGCTTGATTTGGAACCATTATTCAGTGGAGAGTATCCATGAAGTTGAATCAATCACAAAGGAGTTATGTTTAAGAAGTTATTCCACTTTATAATCCGGATATCCATGTTTAGCATTTTTGGACATATGGCAAGTTCTGCAAGCTTCTAGTCAAACAAGGATGAATTACTATGTAAGAAGCTTGATTTGGAACCATTATTCATTGCAGAGCATCCATGAAGTTTAATAAATCCCAAAGAAGTTATGTTTAAGAAGTTATTCCACTTTCTAATCAGGATATCCATGTTTAGACTGTTTGGACATATGGCAAGTTCTTCAAGCTTCTAATCAAACCAGGATGAATCACTATGTAATAAGCTTGATTAGGAACCATTATTCAGTGGAGAGGCTCGATGAAGTTGAATAAATCCCAAAGGAGTTATTTTTAAGAAGTTATTCCACTTTTTAATCAAGATATCCATGTTTAGCCTGTTTGGACATATGGCAAGTTCTTCAAGCTTTTAATTAAACCAGGATGAATCACTATGTAAGAAGCTTGATTTGAAACCATTATTCAGTGGAGAGTCTCGATGAAGTTGAATAAATCCCAAGGAGTTATGTTTAAGAAGTTATTCCACTTTCTAATTAGGATATCCATGTTTAGCCTTTTTGGACATATGGCAAGTTCTTTAAGCTCCTAATCAAACCAGGATGAATTACTATGTAAAAGGATTGATTTGGAACCATTATTCAGTGGAGAGTATCCATGAAGTTGAATATATCCCAAAGGAGTTATGTTTAAGAAGTTATTCCATTTTCTAATCACGATATCCATGTTTAGCCTGTTTGGACATATGGCAAGTTCTTCAAGCTTTTATTTAAACTAGGATGAATCACTGTGTAAAAAGCTTTATTTGGAACCATTAATCAATTTAGTGTCTTTCATGAACTTGAATAAATCTCATAGGAGTTAAATTGAAGAAGTTATTCCACTTTCTAATCAGGATATCCATGTTTAGCATGTTTGGGCATATGGCAAGTTCTTCATGCTTCTAATTAAACTAGGATTAATCACTGTGTAAAAAGCTTTATTTGGAACCATTAATAAATAGGGAGTCTTTCATGAAGTTGAACAAATTCCATAGGAGTTAAATTGAAGAAGTTATTCCACTTTCTAATCAGGATATCCATGTTTAGCATTTTTGGGCATATGTCAAGTTCTTCATGCTTCTAAACAAACCAAAATGAATCACTATGTAAAAAGGTTGATCTGGAACAAATATTCAGTGGAGAGTATCCATGAAGTTGAATAAATCCCAAAGGAGTTATGTTTAAGAAGTTATTCTACTTTCTAATCAGGATATCCATGTTTAGCATGTTTGGGCATATGTCAAGTTCTTCATGCTTCTAAACAAACCAAAATGAATCACTATGTAAGAAGATTGATTTGGAACAATTATTCAGTGGAGAGTATCCATGAAGTTGAATAAATCCCAAAGAAGTTATGTTTAAGAAGTTATTCCACTTTTTAATCACGATATCCATGTTTAGCCTGTTTGGACATATGGCAAGTTCTTCAAGCTCCTAATCAAACCAGGATGAATCACTATGTAAGAAGATTGATTTGGAACCATTATTCAGTGGAGAGTATCCATGAAGTTTAATAAATCCCAAAGGAGTTATGTTTAAGAAGTTATTCCACTTTCTAATCACGATATCATGGTTTAGCCTGTTTGGACATATGGCAGATTCTTCAAGCTTCTAATTAAACCAGGATGAATCACTATGTAAAAAGATTTAGTTGGAACCATTAATCAATGGAGAGTCTTTCATGAAGTTGAATAAATCTCATAGGAGTTATGTTGAAGAAGTTATGCTACTTTCTAATCAGGATATCCATGTTTAGACTGTTTGGGCATATGGCAAGTTCTTCATGCTTCTAAACAAAAAAAGATGAATCACTATGTAAGAAGGTTGATCTGGAACCATTATTTAGTTGACAGTATCCATGAAGTTGAATGAATCCCAAAGGAGTTATGTTTAAGAAGTTATTCCACTTTCTAATCAGGATATCCATGTTTAGCGTGTTTGGACATATGGCAAGTTCTTCAAGCTTCTAATTAAACTAGGTGAATCACTGTGTAAAAAACTTTATTTGGAACCATTACTCAATGTAGTGTCTTTCATGAAGTTTAATAAATCCCATAGGAGTTAAATTGAAGAAGTTATTCCACTTTCTAATCAGGATATCCATGTTTAGCATGTTTGGGCATATGGCAAGTTCTTCATGCTTCTAATTAAACTAGGATGAATCACTGTGTAAAAAGCTTTATTTGGAACCATTAATAAATGGGGAGTCTTTCATGAAGTTGAACAAATTCCATAGGAGTTAAATTGAAGAAGTTATTCCATTTTCTAATCAGGATATCCATGTTTAGCATGTTTGGGCATATGTCAAGTTCTTCATGCTTCTAAACAAACCAAAATGAATCACTATGTAAAAAGGTTGATCTGGAACAAATATTCAGTGGAGAGTATCCATGAAGTTGAATAAATCCCAAAGGAGTTATGTTTAAGAAGTTATTCTACTTTCTAATCAAGATATCCATGTTTAGCCTGTTTGGGCATATGGCAAGTTCTTCATGCTTCTAAACAAACAAAGATGAATCACTATGTAAGAAGATTGATTTGGAACAATTATTCAGTGGATAGTATCCATGAAATTGAATAAATCCCAAAGAAGTTATGTTTAAGAAGTTATTCCACTTTTTAATCACGATATCCATGTTTAGCCTGTTTGGACATATGGCAAGTTCTTCAAGCTCCTAATCAAACCAGGATGAATCACTATGTAAGAAGATTGATTTGGAACCATTATTCAGTGGAGAGTATCCATGAAGTTGAATAAATCCTAAAGGAGTTATGTTTAAGATGTTATTCAACTTTCTAATCACGATATCCATGTTTAGCATGTTTGTACATATGGCAGATTCTTCAAGCTTCTAATTAAACCAGGATGAATCACTATGTAAAAAGCTTTATTTGGAACCATTAATCAATGTAGAGTCTTTCATGAAGTTGAATAAATCTCATAGGAGTTATGTTGAAGAAGTTATGCTACTTTCTAATCAGGATATCCATGTTCAGCCTGTTTGGGCATATGGCAAGTTCTTCATGCTTCTAAACAAACAAAGATGAATCACTATGTAAGAATTTTGATCTGGAACCATTATTTAGTGGACAGTATCCATGAAGTTGAATCAATCCCAAAGGAGTTATGTTTAAGAAGTTATTCCACTTTCTAATCAGGATATCCATGTTTAGCCTGTTTGGACATATGGCAAGTTCTTCAAGCTTCTAATTAAACTAGGATGAATCACTGTGTAAAAAGCTTTATTTGGAACCATTAACCAATGGAGTGTCTTTCATGATGTTGAATAAATCCGATAGGAGTTAAATTGAAGAAGTTATTTCACTTTCTAATCAGGATATCCATGTTTAGCATGTTTGGGCATATGGGCAAGTTCTTCATGCTTCTAAACAAACCAAAATGAATCACTATGTAAAAAGGTTGATCTGGAACAAATATTCAGTGGAGAGTATCCATGAATTTGAATAAATCCTAAAGGAGTTATGTTTAAGAAGTTATTCCACTTTCTAATCAGGATATCCATGTTTAGCCTGTTTGGACATATGGCAAGTTCTTCATGCTTCTAATCAAACCAGGATGAATCACTATGTAAGAAGCTTGATTGAGAACCATTATTCAGTGGAGAGTCTCCATGAAGTTGAATAAATCCCAAAGGAGTTATGTTTAAGAAGTTATTCCACTTTCTAGAAAGGATATCCATGTTTAGCCTGTTTGGACATATGGCAAGTTCTTGAAGCTTCTAATCAAACCAGGATGAATTACTATGTAAGAAGCTTGATTTGGAACCATTATTCAGTGGAGAGTATCCATGAACTTGAATAAATCCCAAATGATTTATGTTTAAGAAGTTATTCCACTTTCTAATCAGGATATCCATGTTTAGCATGTTTGGACATATGGCAAGTTCTGCAAGCTTCTAATCAAACAAGGATGAGTTACTATGTAAGAAGCTTGATTTGGAACCATTATTCAGTGGAGAGTATCCATGAAGTTTAATAAATCCCAAAGAAGTTATGTTTAAGAAGTTATTCCACTTTCTAATCAGGATATCCATGTTTAGCCTGTTTGGACATATGGCAAGTTCTTCAAGCTTCTAATCAAACCAGGATGAATCACTATGTAATAAGCTTGATTAGGAACCATTATTCAGTGGAGAGTCTCGATGAAATTGAATAAATCCCAAAGGAGTTATTTTTAAGAAGTTATTCCACTTTCTAATCAAGATATCCATGTTTAGCCTGTTTGGATATATGGCAAGTTCTTCAAGCTTCTAATTAAACCAGGATGAATCACTATGTAAGAAGCTTGATTTGAAACCATTATTCAGTGGAGAGTCTCGATGAAGTTGAATAAATCCCAAAGGAGTTATGTTTAAGAAGTTATTCCACTTTCTAATTAGGATATCCATGTTTAGCCTGTTTGGACATATGACAAGTTCTTCAAGCTCCTAATCAAACCAGGATGAATCACTATGTAAAAAGATTGATTGGGAACCATTATTCAGTGGAGAGTATCCATGAAGTTGAATAAATCCCAAAGGAGTTATGTTTAAGAAGTTATTCCACTTTCTAATCACGATATCCATGTTTAGCCTGTTTGGACATATGGCAGATTCTTCAAGCTTCTAATTAAACCAGGATGAATCACTATGTAAAAAGCTTTATTTGGAAGCATTGATCAATGGAGAGTCTTTCATGAAGTTGAATAAATCCCATAGGAGTTATGTTGAAGAAGTTATGCTACTTTCTAATCAGGATATCCATG
Organism: Sinapis alba; assembly: GCA_012274485.2. NCBI lineage: Eukaryota > Viridiplantae > Streptophyta > Magnoliopsida > Brassicales > Brassicaceae > Sinapis > Sinapis alba. Next base: position 45,032 of record MU107357.1, read on the forward strand.
TTTAGACTGTTTGGGCATATGGCAAGTTCTTCATGCTTCTAAACAAAAAAAGATGAATCACTATGTAAGAAGGTTGATCTGGAACCATTATTTAGTTGACAGTATCCATGAAGTTGAATGAATCCCAAAGGAGTTATGTTTAAGAAGTTATTCCACTTTCTAATCAGGATATCCATGTTTAGCCTGTTTGGACATATGGCAAGTGTGAGAATTGAAGGAATATGAGGAGGATAAGTGGGATTAAGTGTCTGGTTTAGAAGGGACCAGAGAGAATGAGAGCTTGAATGAGTATCAAAGAGAGTAAACAAGATTGCTGAGAGTATAAGTAACTTAGAATGAGAGTTTGGAGAGTATGGAGAGTATGAGCTCATGGGAAACCAGAAAGAATAGAGAGAATGGGAGGATGAGAGAGTTTAGTAACCAAAGTATGTGAAGAAAGAGTATTACTCTCCTTAGTTTAATTTGAGATACATGAGAGCTTAATATATAGCCAATACAGCAACTTGCAACAACATTAAAATATGAATAAACAAGGGAAATATAAACTATAATATTGCTGGAGGAAATGAGGATCAGAGCAGGCTGGTGTAGAGCAGACTTGCATGTTCAGAGCTGCGGATAGTGACCTTTCCTAACAGTCCTCTCTCTTAAGACCAACATGTGACTTTTATCTTAAATAAATCTCCAACTTGCCTCAGCTCTCTCTAACAGTCTGATGCTTCAATTTAACTTCAAATTTGCTTCAGAATATTAAGTTGGAAGCCAAGACTGTATGGACTGCCTTGTGTAACAAGGCTGTACTGACCAGACTCATTTCAAGTCTCTCTTCTTCTTCTCTTGTCTTCTTTATTTCTTAGATCAGTAGATCACACTCAGCCATTCTTCTTTCTCCTTCATTCCAACACTTTCTTCATTTCAACACTCCCCCTCAAGCTTGACCATAGGAGATCCTTGGACAAGCTTGGAACTGAGAGTACTTGTCTCATTAAAAACCTAAGTGTGGAAAACCTCATATGGGATAAAACCAACACTTCGGGAAAAAGAGTGCAAGCATCTCAGCCTAGGGATTGGCCAGTGGGTTTATGAGCCTTATGATCTAGTTTTGGGACTCACAAACCCCGGATCATGGCCCTCTTCAATTGCAAGTAAGGTGCCATTCGTCTCTCACTCAGATTAGGCGCCACTTGCTTCTTCATCAGAACACCTTTAAGTTTCTTCATATGACATGAGCTTGTCTTCCCCTTTCTCTTGGCTTCTTGCCTCCATTTAGAGTTTGAGATCAAGCCTGTCTCTGCTAATGAGCTCAATAGGTACCTGATTCAACAATACACAATGCATGTATCAATTCTCAAGGGCAAACCTATTCAAACATAAGAATCATAATAGTTTTAGGTACTTCCCTTGTTTCAGTTTATGGGATGTTGATGAGGAGTGCTGAGCACTTGAATCCTCCACACCATTCCTTCTCTCAACCAGCCTTGCCTTCTTCTATTAAAGTTTCAACATGTAGGGGACTTTTCAACTCATGATCTGGCAGCATCATGTGATTGCTCAGCCAAGAATATCCTTAATTGAATCATCCTTGAATCCTTTGTATCTGGCTGGTCAGCACAGTGAGGAGTGATAGCTTCTTCATACTGATCAATTAAGCCCTCTTTTAAATCGCCAACCTCTTGCTGGCCTTCTATGAGTCAATGAGATTCTGAGAGCTCCATGAGTCTTTCTGGTAGCTCACGGATGTTTAAATCGCCAACCTCTTGCTGGTCTTTTATGAGGAAATGAGACACTGAATACTGAAAGCTTCATGGATCTTTTTGTAGCTCACTGATATTCCCCTCCTCAAGCTTGACTGAGTATAGGGACAAGCTTGAAAGTGACCTTCAGTGAGCTTTGAATCTGGGAGCACAACAATACCAACATCTGCGCTTAAGTCAACCAGTTCACCATCTTCCAGGAGCACAACAATACCAACATCTGCGCTTAAGCCAACTGGATCACCATCTGCCTTCAGCTCCAATGTCTTTGAACCACCAGTCTCCTCATGACTTAGTGATGGCCTTCCTTATGAGTCTCTTGAACCAGGAGCACAACAACTCCAACGCCTGCGCTTAAGCCAACCGGTTCTACTCACAAGCTATCTCTCCATGGTCAGGAATATACACCAAGTGTAGGCTCTGAACAACATGGGCCCTTTTCTCCATCCATGATCAGGAATATGCATCTTGTGCAGGCTCTGATCAACATGGGTATCCCTTTTCCTGTTGCTGATTCTGGTCTAATAGCCACATCTTGTGTCCTACACACCATTACAACTCATATATGGATTAGTAACATCAGCATGGGACCAGATCACTGAATAACATCAAGACTGGT
>MU107359.1:3866-54985 GCA_012274485.2 Sinapis alba
CCTGCCATGCGGAAATACCAGACGCATTGATATTCCTTGGGGTTGGAATGGTCGTTTTTGGGCTAGAACAGGCTGTGATTTCACTTCAAATTGGAATCAAGCTTGTGAAACTGGTAATGATTTCATTAGGGGTTTAGTTTTATTTTTTCAGTAATGATAAAACTCTAGAGATAAGAGTATAATAGTCATAAAATTCATATTTTTGCTTGATCCGACAATTTTCGTTTCTTAAAAATGTTTTTTTTCCGCGGAGGTGCTTTCATTTTTATCCCACATATTATGACTTGACGATGGCCGATAAGATATTGTTTATAGGAGAACGTCTAATTGCTGTTGTATTAAAACGAATTTTAGGTGATTGTGATGGACGTTTGGAGTGTAACGGGTTGATCGGAAAACCTCCGGCAACACTTATCCAAATTGCGGTACAAGCAGACAAATCGAAACTCAATTTCTATGATGTAAGTCTTGTGGACGGTTATAACCTCCCGGTCACAGTGACCTCCAAGCCCATATCATCCAAATGCACCATCTTTGGTTGCCATAGAGATCTTAAAACCACATGTCCCGAAGAATTACAGGTATAATTATTTTTTCCATACCTGAGATATATAATAAATACTCAAATCTAAAACAGAAAATATTGTTAGTAGAGTGGTGATTAGGTAGTTCGACTCATTACCTCAAAACGGTGCCCTTATGACCTAAATGAGACTTTTCTTTTTGCTAATTCGAATATAATCTTAAGACATTGATTCCTTAATTAATTTTCTCATTTTTGTAGGTTGTGAACAAAGAAGGACGAGTCGTGGCATGCAAGAGTGCTTGCTTAGCGTTTGATAACGACAGGTTTTGCTGTCGGAATGCGTATGGAACGCCAGAAAAGTGCAAAAAGACGACCTACTCTGTGTTGTTTAAAGAAGCTTGCCCCAGTTATTACAGTTATGCCTACGACACACCTCCTCCTTTGGTCAGTTGCTCCGCCAAAGAATACATCATCACGTTTTGTCCGTCAAATTGGGGTCACATTTCAACGTAAAAAGGCTCCAAAAAAGAACATTCTGTGTATAAAGTATCATTATGTACTCGTGAACGTGTGATTTATATAACTCGCTTAGGTTTGGTTACGCTTCCTTTATCGGTTGTCATTGCCATCTCTACGGGTGTGTAATAACGGCCGAGTGCGAGATGTGAGATGGACTGTTAATCATATTATTTGGGAAATAAAAATCGGCTTTACTAAGTTAACAAAAAGAATGCGTCTTTACTTGCTCTAATCCCAAAACAAAGTAACATTGATTCTTTCTTTTGCTCTAGGCTGCATATTAATCCTCCTGCCTTGTTTGAAGATGGACTGAAATGGTTGAGACTTGAGAGATCCTACCTCCGATGAGTTTGTGTTGTTGATTATCAAGCTAGTGTATCAAGCCTTGATCTATATTATTTGGAAAGAAAGAAATGCGAGAGTACATACTCAGATATCCAAACCGGCTCAAGCTCTGATTTTTGAAATCAAGCAAACAGTTCAGGCACGTTTAGACCCTCTGTCCAGAGCTCACAACTCTCCTAGGACAGATATAACTTTGCCCGGGATATGGTTGAGTAGATTCTAGCGAAATAATTATTTTTTTTGGAGACTAGAAGTAGATTTTTTGGAGTAGGTAGCAGGCTTTTGTAAAGTTAGAGCTGAGTAAGTTCTACTAATAACCAGGTTGTGGGTGCCTTAGACCATGATTAACCCCAGTTTTTAGGTGGGATTTTTAGCGTAATTTAAGAACCGGTTCCTAACTTTTTTTTTTTGTTAAAGTTAAGAATCGGTTCTTAAATTATGCTAAGAACCCCACCTAAGAACCCGGGGTTAATCATTGTCTTATATAGGTGTACGGCTGGGTAAATAAGCCGAATCCGAACCCGAACCTAAATAGGTATCTGATAGAACCCGAAACATTCAAAATCCCAAAAAGAACTTATACCCAACATGATCTCAATTCCTAATACGTATTCAAAATACACTAAGATATTATTAAACATCTAAAATAATTATATTTACATGAAAATTGATGGTTGAAGGTGGCGGTTAAAACTTGAAGTTTTTAATTTTTGGTTTTGTTTTCATTGAATAATGTTTCTCATTGAATAATGTTTCTCATTTCATGAGAACTTGGTTTTCGTTTTATGCTTTCATTTATTTTATTTTCTCTATCAATAACTACTAGGTTTTGACCCGCGCACCCGCGCGGTTATATATATTCTTTGTAACGATAAATTTTTCACTTTAAAAAATGTCATAAACATAATTTTATGTTCTAGTTGTAGATGCTTGGGTTGTTGAGTTTTGAAATTGTTGTGTTTTGTTTAGTTGTCAAAGTGTATCTATAAAATATTTGCTCGGTGTTCTTCTTTTATGGTACTGCTGATCATAAATATTAAAGTGTAAAATATTAGACTTTTCAATATATTAAAATATGTGTTTTAATATATTTTTACAATAAATATTGAATGAAAAAGTTGATTTTAAAGTTCAAAGTTTATATTGATATTTTTTTAAAAAAACATACATTATTTAGACAGTAACATAAAATAATAAAGAAAAAGTTACAAAAAACAACATTCAAAAATAAGTACACTTGGTAAAGTAAATATTACAGTGTAAAATATTAGACTTTTAAATATACTTAGATGTGTTTGAATATATTTTACAATAAATATTGAATGAAAAAGTTGATTTTAAAGTTCAAAATTTATATTGATATTTTTTAAAACATACATTATTTAGACAGTAACATAACAATAATAAAGAAAAAGTTACAAAAACAACATGCAAAAATAAGTTGACTTGGTAAAGTAAATATTAAAGTGTAAAATATTATACTTTTAAATATACTTGTATGTGTTTTAATATATTTTACAATAAATATTGAATGAAAAAGTTGATTTTAAAGTTCAAAGTTTATATTGATATTTTAAAAAACATACATTATTTAGACAGTAACATAAAATAATAATGACAAAATTAACAAAAAAAAAAACAACATTCAAAAATAAGTACAAATTTTCTTAAAACATTATTTAGCAAGCCTGATTGAAATTATTAAATTGGGCCTTTTTGTTATGATATAAAAATCTGATACATCATATTCTCTTGTTAAATTTGCTCATCCTTTAAGTGGATTTTTCACATACATCGAAGCCCAACAATTTTTTTTCCGAAAAAAAACAGAAAAGCTATCTCTTCTACTGACTTTTTCTTTTCCTCTCAAAATCTATCTCTTTTCCTATCGTAGAAAGTGTCGGTGCTAAGCTTTAGTCTGCAATTTCTTTCTAACAATCGAGAGAGAAAAACTGAGTTAGGATGAGAGAAGATAGATCTATTTTTCAGACGCCATCTAAGGTTTCGAATAGAAAGATCCTACAATCCGATAGACAGAGCCCGACCCAAGTTTAATCATCACGAAAAGACATATTGCATCTTTCAGATCGGTAAAGAATAGGTAAAAACTCTGCTTTTGTTTCGGTTATGCGAGAATTGCATGTTACAATTTTGTAGATTTAAATCGTGAAATTTATTTTTACGATTTGTTATTATATATTCTGTGTTCTGATTGTTTTAAAAAAATAATCTGAGGGAACAATACCAAGATCTTATGTCGGATAGATATAGCTCGTTCCCGGTTTGAGGATTTGATCTGTAAAGAGTCAGTTAAGCTCCGCTTTGCTCACAATCTCGTCGTTACAGTTGTTGATGCTTGGGTTGTTGAGTTTTGAAATTGTTGTGTCTTGTTTAGTTGTCAAAGTGTATCTATAAAATATTTGCTCGGTGTTCTTCTTTTATGGTACTGCTGATCACTTTACTTGATAAAGTAAATATTAAAGTGTAAAATATTAGACTTTTAAATATATTAAAATATGTGTTTTAATATATTTTTACAATAAATATTGAATGAAAAAGTTGATTTTAAAGTTCAAAGTTTATATTGATATTTTAAAAAAAAACATACATTATTTAGACAGTAACATAAAATAATAAAGAAAAAGTTACAAAAAACAACATTCAAAAATAAGTACACTTGGTAAAGTAAATATTACAGTGTAAAATATTAGACTTTTAAATATACTTATATGTGTTTGAATATATTTTACAATAAATATTGAATGAAAAAGTTGATTTTAAAGTTCAAAGTTTATATTGATATTTTTAAAAACATACATTATTTAGACAGTAACATAACAATAATAAAGAAAAAGTTACAAAAACAACATGCAAAAATAAGTAGACTTGGTAAAGTAAATATTAAAGTGTAAAATATTATACTTTTAAATATACTTGTATGTGTTTTAATATATTTTACAATAAATATTGAATGAAAAAGTTGATTTTAAAGTTCAAAGTTTATATTGATATTTTACAAAACATACATTATTTAGACAGTAACATAAAATAATAATGACAAAATTAACAAAAAAAAACAACATTCAAAAATAAGTACAGATTTTCTTAAAACATTATTTAGCAAGCCTGATTGAAATTATTAAATTGGGCCTTTTTGTTATGATATAAAAATCTGATACATCATATTCTCTTGTTAAATTTGCTCATCCTTTAAGTGGATTTTTCACATACATCGAAGCCCAACATTTTTTTTCCGAAAAAAACAGAAAAGCTATCTCTTCTACTGACTTTTTCTTTTCCTCTCGAAATCTATCTCTTTCCCTATCGTAGAAAGTGTCAGTGCTAAGCTTTAGTCTGCAATTTCTTTCTAACAATCGAGAGAGAAAAACTGAGTTAGGATGAGAGAAGATAGATCTATTTTTCAGACGCCATCTAAGGTTTCGAATAGAAAGATCCTACAATCCGATAGACAGAGCCCGACCCGAGTTTAATCATCACGAAAAGACATATTGCATCTTTCAGATCGGTAAAGAATAGGTAAAAACTCTGCTTTTGTTTCGGTTGTGCGAGAATTGCATGTTACAATTTTGTAGATTTAAATCGTGAAATTTATTTTTACGATTTGTTATTATATATTCTGTGTTCTGATTGTTTTAAAAAATAATCTGAGGGAACAATACCAAGATCTTATGTCGGATAGATATAGCTCGTTCCCGGTTTGAGGATTTGATCTGTAAAGAGTCAGTTAAGCTCCGCTTTGCTCACAATCTCGTCGTTACAGTTGTTGATGACTTGGTCAACAACTCCTCTCTCTTTGTTCCTTGAAAAGGTAATTCTAATCTCTAATTTGCTGTTTAATTTGTTAGCTTTAGATGATATAACGAAGAAGAAGTATAAATCAATTTAGTAGTTCAAGAGTAGGATGGAATGAGTTAACAAATTGTCTTCTTTATTATAATTATGATTAAATAATAAGATCACAGACATCATGTCCCTTAGAGATGTCCGATTGACTCAGTTCTGTTTTAATTCAAGATTTATAAATATTGTTGTTGAGCCTTGATATATTAGTAATATAGAACAACCACTGTTTTTTGGAGAAACAGAAGGCAACAGACAAAGTGATGATCCTAAAAAAGCTTAGGCAGAGACATGGTGAAGGACAAAGAGACATGATACTCAAACAAATACGTCAATAATACATGTAAGTGTTCTTTCTTAGAAATGACTGTCTTATAAGTTTAAAAATCCGATCATCATTTAGTACAATCAACATATGATGATATTAAAATTTTAAAATGCGTGGCATGTTTGTGGATGCGGAGAGAACCAAGTACCAATTATGAAGCTGCAAAAGAAGACTACATCCTTGATAGGACAACAAAGTTTAAATACGGTTAGTAACTACTTATATATTGTAGCTATTTCTTGTTTGTTTTAGTTTATATGTTTGTTTATTGAACCTATGGATTTAGTACAATGGACTGATATTGTATGCTTTTAAAAATGTGTCGCTTGATATTAGAGATGGAGAGAACCAAGTACCAGTTATGAAGATGCAAAAGAAGACAACAATGTTTACAGGACAACAGAGTTATATTACGGTTAGTAAGTACTGATCTCATGTAGCTATTTCGTTAAGTGAAAAACATAGGACAGTTTAGAATAAGTGTTTAGATTACGGAACCCTGGTTTTAGTTTAGATGTTTGATAGAGAATGCCTCAGCGATGTTAGTCTTATATAACAGCATCAAGATCTAGATATGGTTTTCAATGACCAAACATAATTCTTGAGTATGTCTAAATGAAATATAAAACAGTCTTACTGAAATGAATGACTTGTTATAAAAAAATGTTGTTTGCATAACAAAAAAAAACTTTGTGAACCAGCAAGCTTTCATCCACCACAAATAACATGTGATATCTGCAACAACCAAAAGTGGAAAATCATTTTAGTATTAGTATGTACTTCCTTACATAAGAAAACAATTTAAGAATAATTTTTCTAAAAAAGAACGCATCCAAACATATACTGAAAAACATCAAAATTTTGAAATAGACTTCTTGTATTACCTCATCTGTTAAAGGTTGTTGAAAACTTCTTTGAAAAACTACATTCTTAGTTTTTTCTTGCCGTTTGCCATCTTCATCTAAAATCAGAATTTTCAATCCCTTTTTGGAAGTCACTCTAGAAACAGCAACATATAATTGACCATGTGAGAAGACAGGTTTTACAACCAATGTAAAACCAAGACCAATATGTATCTATTGCTTCAATAGTACATATGATTTTGCAAATCTCCACCTAAATATTTTATCAAATTAAATCCGATGTGTATTCAAATGTTAATAACTGTAAAGCAAAACAATTATATTCTGAAAAATGTATAATGTACCTGATTGGCCTCAACGAGTTCTAAAATTGATTTTATCTCAACATCATTCCAGTTATATAAAATTCTTTTACCATCCTTCTTTCCAGACGGTTTTTGGACCACAGCAACAGAGAGATCATCATTTGACAGCCTTAAATGAATTAAGATCAGTAAATTTTCGACATTTCCAAAAATATTTATATAAGATACACATGTTATAATATATAAATCATAAGAGAAGAAAACCTTTGAGTTAAATTAGTAACTTCAGAGATCATTGCATTCAGGAACAGACGTGAAACATCAAAAGCATTAGTGATTTGCACCTCTCCTATTGGATCATTAAACATAGGCTTTGAATTATATATAAAAAAATTAATCAACTAATGTTATAAGAGTCAAAACAAATACCTCTAAACTCCTTGATTTTTGCAAACCTGATCAAACAAATTATTGTTTGATCATTGCCAGCCCCAGAAAACGGTTGAAGTTGCTCGGCATATGTTCCCCAGAGACAACATGGAAGATTGTTTCCTCTAACGAAATCAAAGCATGTTATTTAGTAAACGAAGCAAGCAAAATTAAGTGTATAAGAAAAAGAAAAATATTTTTGTGAAAACAAACTCTGCGTCAACTATGCGAAACTGAACCCTCTTTCTGTCTTCGCCAGCAACTTGAACAGTCTGTACATCACCAAGTTCATGAATTCTTCCTATCACATCTGCAAGATAAAAAATCGAAACATAGGTAAGGACTTATATCAACTAACAGAAACTTTTTTAAACAATATGAATATAACAGAATTGAGATTACCTATGAGGAAAGCTGGCTTTTTGGTCCCATTTTCGATTTCTTCATAATTAGCAAGAGATAGAAAAATTCTATCATCAACTAAATCTGATCTTGATATCACAGCGTCTTCTGCTATAACCATCTTGTATTTGTAGTTGGTAGTTCGATATTGACCACCAGCTGCAGTGACGGTAACGTTTTCAATAACTCCCCATGAATCTATAGGTAAGAAACGTTGAATTCGCTGCATGAGAGATCGTTTGCTAGTAGCATGGATCTTGTTACCCTAAGAAAAAAACATTCATATTAGATTGTTTTGTGCCTTTAGTAATAAAATGAAAGGAAGAAACATGTGTTATAAAACTTACCCATTCATCCGCTAAGACCATTTCGAAAGTATCACCTGAAAAAGGTGTGTTTTGCTTCCATGAATGTAAACATTTAACTTGAATTCTCCGGTTATCTTTGAATGGCCTGAGTTTTGTGAGAGGAACAAATGTCGTAAGCTTAGACATGTTTAGGTTTTGTGTTTTGTTTGATATGATTTTGAGAATAGATGATGAGATATATATAGTTGTGATGAAAATTGAGATCGTGTTAGGTTAAATCGTATTAATTAAATGATAGATTTTGGTAGTTCCATTTTAAACGCGGAATCGATGGCTAAATCTTTGCGAAATTATTTAATGTACATTTATTATTTTCTATATAAGATTAGTAAAGAGAATATAAGATCTTTAGAGATAAGCATTTAATGTACATTTATTATATCCGTTTTTATAAATGCTGGCTGCGTACAATATGGAAAAAAAAATGTTTGTTGATTTGTTTTTAATGATCGTATATTTATTCTATTCACGGAAAATCTAATAATTAGGTATGATTCTGAATACATAAAATTTAAACCATAAAAGCATATACAAACAGAAATTTCAAATTGATAAACAATAAGAAAAAATTATTTGCAAACAAAAATGTAAAACATAACCAACCAAACCCTACCTTTATTTATAAATTAAAATACTAAATGTTGGTATGCATGGTCATAAAGAATAATATTCACTGTTTATATCATGCATATGAAATAGAAAACATGATTATAATGTTGTAGCTACATTTTGATATGAAGAACATTTTGTAAATATATGTTGATTCGTTTGGTTTCCATGCAATCGGTTGGTTTCGATATAGAACATTTTGAAATATAAATAAAATTTTCGGTCAATCGGTTGGTTTCCTAATGTTAGCCGATTTTCATTGGTTTAGCAGATTTTGCATTGGTAAAATAGTTAAGCGAAGGAAATGGAAGAAAAGAAAGGAATTTAAACGACATTGTTTTTTAGGCAATGGCATAGAGATGTAATTTTTGTGCAACTCTTAGGGCTATTTATTTTTTGTACTTCTGCCTTAATAGTTTAGATGTTTACCTTTTGTTTGATTTTGAATTATCACATTTGATGTTTCTTTCTTATTTTTGGATCGATTTTACTTATTTTTTAGTTACAAAATAGGTACAAATCAAGTTCTTTAAAACCAAAAACGATTTTACTTATGTTTTGGTTACAAAATAGTTACAAATTAGGTATTTTTAAATCAAAGAACCAATTGAGACCTGAATCCGAAAGTACATCGGGTTGTATCGGTTCTTTGAAGATTTACTAACTCCTACATGAACCCGATAGAACCCGAACCGGTCCTGAACCAAATTTTCATATAACCCGAATGAGACTAATTTTGATAAACCAGAAAAACCAAGACCCGATTGGATAAAACCAAAACCCGATTGGGACCCCGAATGTCCATGCCTATATAGGTGTATTAACCTGTAATGTTCTTTAAATTATAAATGAAAATCAAATTTCAAAAAAAAAAAGCAAAAGAAAGAAAGAAAGAAAAACAATACTAAATCTCCAATATGTAAAAAGAGCTGAGATAGTGTTTTTAGGATGTCCAAGGTAAAAAAATATTCAGGCCAATGAGCATTTGCTAGTTCATTTTAATGTACACGTCAAGGAAAATGTGAACATGCACCTCAAGCCTAAAAATTCTTTCCCCTCAAATGCAAAACTGACACATTTTAGACTTTCAATGCAAAACTAATCTTTTTTACGTAGATTTCTTAATAATTCTACCTATTTTTTTTTAGCTAATGAAGTAAACTTCTAAGGAACTCTACGTTGCAAAAAAAAATTTGATCAATTATAAAACTAAAAAGTAACATGTACGTTGATAAGTAGATCGTATCGTAAATTTACACATATACATAGATATACTAAACAGTCTACAATATCAACATAGATCTGAATAATGATGAAAATCATGTAAAAAACCCTATTTATGATCAGAACAACAACATCTTTGCGTTTCAGCGGTACAAGAATCTGGGTTACAAGAATCTGTGAGTAACTACGATTTGAATCAGAAGATGTGTATGAGTGATACTACCAACATCAACAACGTTCTGGATCCTTGTCTATCAAACATAGTTTCAGATGACTTCTGTTTTGATTTTCAGGACCCTTACGATGGTAAAGCTACTCTCAAGATTTTCCAGACATGTCTTCAAGCTAACATTGATGAGTACAGACTACTTCAAGCATCAACTCTACTTTAAGCTGCAACATGTTGATTAGACACCGGAGGTTAGTAAGAACTGAGGGGTTCTTCCTCCTAACCTAAGTAGGCTGATCATGAAGAGTGAAGTAGCTGATGGTTTCGTGCAAGGCCCTTGCAATCTGAGATTTCTCTGATGAAGATGATGAAAGGCAATATACCTGATCAAGTAGCTGATCATGGAGAGCGAAGCTGTTTCTGCATGTTTTTCTTTTGAATACGCATATATATATAAATGTAACTGCAAAACGAAAGTTTTGAAGTCAGACCTTTTGTTCGGTCTAGTACACTATTCATATATTACGCATGGTCATACCTTAAATGAAAACTCGTAGAACTTAAATGAAACAGTTTATTTAAGAACATTGAAACAAGTTTTAGATGTTTGTATGTTCAGTGACAACTCTCCAAACTATATCAATTGCTATGAATTGACAAATTCAACCTGCAAAGTCAAATCCTTGACTCCTGCATCTTCTAACAAACGTGAGACTTGCAACTTAGTATCCGTCTTGTCTGAATCAGCTGATACAAGGAGATGCAGAGTAGCCACCACGTCTGAGTTTGTGAAGCTCCATACATGTAGTCTCTGGATACTGCAAACGCCTTTCGTCTTGAGGATGTTCCTCATTGCTTCTCTCAGGTCGTGCTCGTGAGCCTTAGGGACTCTCTGCAGTAGAATCCCTGCAGAGTTTCTGAGCAATGGAATGACTGAAGCGATGATGAGGATGGAGATGAAGATTGAGCTTGCTGGATCTGCAACTAACCAGCCCTTGTATTTGATCAAGAGTGTCGATACCACAACTCCAACACTCCCCATGGTGTCTGCTAAAACATGAAGGAAGATTCCTTCCATGTTATGGTCAATGTGGCGATGCTCCTTGTTTTCGCCTTTTGCGGGTTTATGATCCGAATGATGATGATGGTCATGATCTTTCCCGTGGCTGTGTTTGTCTTCATGATGCTCTTCATGAGTATGGTTATGAGAATGATCCTTATGATGCTCCTCATGTGTATGGCTATGGGAATGGTGATGATGGTCATGGTTGTGGTTGCATTCATGATGCTCCTCATGTTTATGGTTATGAGAATGATGCTGATGGTCATGCTCATGAAGCTCCTCATGTTTATTATGGCTATGGGACTGGTGCGAGTGAGAATGTGTGCAGCCAGAGCCACCATGAGCATGATGATGCTCCTCGTGGAAAAAGATCAACCCAACAACATTCACAAGAAGCCCACCAACCGAAACAACCAAAAGACTGTTGGTAGAAATCTCCTGAGGGTCCAAGATCCTCTCAATCGACTCAAGCACAATGAGAGCTCCAACAAGAACAAGAAACACCGCGTTGACATAACCAGAAAGCACCTCAAATCTCCCACGGCCATAGTTGAACTGATGGTTTGCAGGAAGACGAGAGATATAAGACGCATACAACCCAATCGCCAAAGCAGCACAATCAAACAACATGTGACAAGCATCCGAGATAAGTCCAAGACTATTACTCATGAAACCAGCCACAAACTCCACAACCATATACGCAGTGTTGATCAAAAGAAAAAGCGCAATCTTTCTGGACTTCTTCTCACTCAAAATGTGACGGAGAGGCTTCATAAACACGGTGGAAAACGACTCAGGTGATTCCATCCCAATCTCTTGATAATCTGAAGAGTCTAATTCTCTAACAGCGACAAAAAGCAAGAAACCACATAGCAACAGTCCCCAAAGAGAAAGCTCAGGGAAGTAGAAGAGTTCCAATACAATGGTGCAAAGAAACGTAACGAGAAACTCCCTCTCAGAGTCTTTCTTCAACTTATCGTCGTTGTAACTCTCACTCAAGAGTACTCCAAATACAACAGTGTTAGCTAAAGGCCAACCCAAGTTCCCAATGGAGACATCAACTTCATTACTTCCAGAGAAGACAAAGCTCCAGAGAGCAAGTGGGAACAACAAGAGAGTGGTTAGAAACAAGGTTATCAACCGAACCCGCTTCTGATCAAGATGTTTGATCTCGACCCAGTTCATGGAAACTTTCTCGTAGCAACCTAAGAAGCCAGATAGGAAGGGAAGCAACATAGGCCAGATTCTCAAGCAACTCTGCACAGATGAGGAAGAGAAAGGGAAGCAGTCTACACGATCCCAGCTGATTGATAACAACAACAAACCAGCGAACAAAATGCAAAACCCACGAACCTTAGATGATCCATGATGATCGCCTGATAAGACTCTGGCGGAGACAGTACCGGAGAGCTCAGCTAAGATCATAGCAGCTGCGCTGCAGTAACGGAGAGCTTGGAATCGGAGGAGGAAAACAACTGCTAGAAACACCGATTTCGCCACTAAGAGCTTCTTCTGAGACGATGATATCGAGAGAACTGTACGGTTGTGGCGGAGGAATGAGTCTTTCTTAGAGGGAGAGAAGAGAGTGAAAGCGAGAGAGAAGACGAAAGAGAGGAGAGAGACGAGGAATGAGAAAGGGAAGAGAGAGAAGGAAGGGGAAGAGCGAAGGAAAGGTAGGAGAGAGTAGAGAGATCGTAAAGAGAAGAGGATGAGGATGAGAAATGAGATTGAGGATTTAGTGGTTCCATGGATCGATCTGATTCGGGTTTTGGAAGGGGTTGGTGTTGGAGTGTATGGGAACGAAGGATAAGCTCTCCCGATTGATCGTGGAGGCACTGAAAGACGATTTGGTCGGTGTTGTTGGTGATGATTGTGGTGATCCGCCATTGTTGAAGCAGGAGCTTGACTCTTCTGCTGAGTCGCCGGGAGAATTTCAGGGAACAGCTATTTTATGATTCGGTGGGTTTGACCCACAATTTAATCCCTATACCGTTTGACTTTAAGTTAACCGAATATAACCGGAACCAAATTTTAAAAGTTAACCCAAAACCAAAATTCAATTTTGAATTCGAATAATACTGATGTAGAGGACCTCAAGTTAAGTGTTACATAACATGTTTCTAATATAGGCAATAGCCGACAATATTTTGAATATAACATGATAGAAACCCATATTGCTAATTGCTAATTGCTAATCAGATGTCTTTATATTTCCCGTTCACTTTCTCCTCCATTTCGGTTAAGTCGGTTAAGGCAAAAATGTAAACATGCCGGTTAACTACATTTTAACTTTGGAGCTAACATACAAGAGACGAATTCATTAACCGTCATGAGAAGTAACAAGCTTCTTGCCAAAAACATATTAGTATTCGGGTATAACACGATTATCAATCACCACCAACTTGACGTTTCCACGAGTCTTCAACGATCAATTCATCAACTCCCCATTCCTCAAAACTGATTCATAAACGCAACAAAAGAAACATATGTCAAGTGAGCAAAGTGAAGAATCATCAACATGGCGACTAACGTGTAAAAAACTTACCTCCCATCAGGTAGGTAACGTCTAATAGTGAATGGTATCTTCCTTTGCCTTAGCTCCTTCATAGCAATCTTTATAAGCCAATACAATAAAAGTTAACTCGAATGTCCAGAACAAACAAGGATAAATGAAAAAGTGAGTCCAAGACTCCAAGTAAAGTAGTAAGCACCTCAAGTGGGTCAGTCTCACCCTCAAGCTCAACCATGACAGGAGCATTCATGCTGTATGAGCCAAAAAAAAAAAAAAACCACCAGCATAAAGAATCAAACTTCTCGAATCAGCTTAACGGTTATACAAAACAGAACAAAGATTGATCTCAGTAGAATAGAGTGCCCCAATCAAGCTTTTACACCACATGATGATAAATTATTAACAAACTTAAGATATGGGGTGAAGGGTAAGTGACCATTAAAAGAATCAACATTATCAAACCAATTTAACGACAATATGTGACATGGAACCAAGACTGTCTTCAGTTGTATTAAGTACCCCTCATCAAGTTGTATACATGAAGCAATAGCAACAGAGAAAGTGGAGAAGCAAACCTAATTTGTAGAGCACGAGTACCGAGGATACGTGCACGTTCATACTTGGTCATAAACTTGGATGTTTTACGAGGACGTTGTACAGGTTCTGTGTCGACCTTGTCTTCCGTTTCAAGAGGCTCTCCATTGATATCCTCGCTATCCTTCATATCAGCATCTTCCTCTACTCCTTCCTACTCAATAAAAATAACTAATCAGAAACTAGCTGGTGATAACAAGCAATAAACATGTCTACTCTACAAAAGAGAAGATGTAACTTACTTCTATCTCAGCCTCCACTGGCTCATCCTCATAACTGCAGGAAAAAAAAACAGTTGAGATAACATTAACAATTTGAACAACCGAATGGAAACAACATGAAAAATAAATTCAACAGCTTCAAGTTTCATCAAAGCTAATGTAATCATTCCAAGGGAGAGGAAAAACATGTTTACAAGAAAGTCAATGTTCACTTCTGCAAAGAATAGCTTCTCTTTGAAAAAGAGGCTGCAATAATAGCGTCTTTATCTATCAACCGACCACAAAGTTAGGGTTTGGAATCAATCCTTTCAGCCGAACAATCAGTAGAAGTTCATCGAAGAAGCACATGGACAAAATTTTCAGCTTGAAATGCATTGAAATCAAGCGAAACCTAGGAAAGAGAGAGATAGAATACCCCAAATCATCAACTTCATTGTACTCGTCGTCCGCCATTAAATTCGCTCTCTTCACACTTTGGACAATCGATAAACCCTAAAAGCGCTGTTGAGCGGGACGAGTTTATAATTTATGCGTATCTAAAACCAAGTGGCAATTACTTATCCGGCCGTAAGTTTCCGGTTTTAATTAGAGAAATTCTCTTGGATAGCCTCTTTTAGCTTGTTTGTCACAAAAATAGTTTTTAAGGAAGAAAATGACCAAAATGTTTTTTTTAGAAACTAAAAAAATCATTTATATGCATTTATACCCCTAGGGTTAACTAATTTGCACTTTAGGGTTTAGAGTTAAGGGGTGGGTTTGGGGTTAGGGTTTCAAATTTCAAAAAAAAAATTTAAAAAAATCAAAATTTCAAAAAAAAAAAAGTCTATTTTGGTCATTTTATTTTTTTAGGGCTATTTTTGTGACAAATACTTAAAAATGCCTATTTAAGAGAATTGCCCTTTTAATTATCCGGCTATACGCATAACCCGATATTTTCTTCCAAGCCCAAGTTAGGCCCAAATAATCGATGTTTATGTGCTTGGTGGGGTTATGTGGATTAGTTGATTTCCGGTTCGTTCCGGTTTAAGGAAGAGCTTTTAGAACGTTGGTTTCTGACAGAAAATCGATATATTTATTGATTGATTGATTCAAAATTGGGCAGAGAATCATCTTGCTTGGGTGAAACAGCTTAGTCATCCGTGAAAAGATGGAATGTTTAGGGTCATCCGAGTGCAATCTAGGTATTCTAGAGAATCAATCGGAGGATGCCATTCGGGAAATTACAGAAAGCTATGACGGGTTTTTCACCACCGTGGAGTCTCTCATTGACGGCACCGTAGTAGACTCCTCCTCCGAGTTGATGTCCCATGTTTCTACTCTCTGCAAGTACGGCCTTGATTCTCTTGTTCGTGACCACTTTCTCACATCACTTCAGGTATTCTACTCTTGACCCTCCCAGTTGTATAACGTTTCTTCTCTTATGATCTTTTTTTTTACGCAGCAAGCTTTTGAGAAGAGCGGTGCATCGATTTTCTGGCATCATTTTGATGATTACATCGACAAGAAGAAACATACTGTAAGTAGACACAACGTTTGGTTATTTTTTTCTAGTTATTAGATCTTTTGACTAAAAATATAGATTGCTTTTGGACAGAACTACGGAGAAGAGATTCACCAAGTGTTATGCACCGCTTTGGAAGATATTTCTATAGAGAAGCAGTATCATGACAAGTGTCTATCCGTACTTGTTCATGCTTTGCAGTCGTTTAAAGAACACTCTTTAGAGGAAAGGCAGAACTCAGATGCAGAAAGAGTTCAACAGTTTTTTTCTAGTTTCAGGTCAATCTTGTCTTCAACTCTGATGACTACTCTTCCTCAGCGTTTTCCTGGTATAGCTTCTTCTTTGTTGATTTTCGATGTGGTTTGTTTTATATATATATTTCCACTTGTTTTGAGTCATAATTTTCCTCTCTTTAATATGTATGTTCTTTAGAAATACTCCACTGGTATTTTAAGGAAAAGTTGGAGGAGCTAAGCTCAATCATGGATGAAAGTGATGGCATGGATTTGGACGAGAAGCTGGGATCTGAAAATGGAGAAATGGATGTTGATGATGAAGGCTATTCAAGACATGACGAGTTTGTGAAGAACATTGGGAAGGTGGTCTGTGACCTTAGAAGCATTGGTTTCACTTCTATGGCTCAAAACGCTTATGCTTCTGCAATCTTCTTGCTTCTCAAGGTACCTTTTATGCATCAGAGTTTTCGTTTACCCTCACTGAGAGTTCTAAACACGTTATGTGTGGTCAGTAACTCGTATCTTATTTGGTACATCCCCAGGAAAAAGTGCATGATCTGGCTGCTGTTGATGATTACAGGACTTCTGTTCTGGGATCAATAAAAGAATGGATTCAGGTAGGCTTAGATTGGATTCTCACTGTACCATCAGACTATTTTGGTTATCTGCAATTCCTAACATCTGAATTCTCTTTCCAGACAGTCCCTCTTCAGTTCCTTAATGCGCTTCTTTCTTATCTTGGTGATTCCGTAAGTTATGGTACCACATCGTCAGGCCTTACCTCTCCTCTGGCTTGTTGTCCATCTCCAACTTTTTCCAAAGTGGCTTCCGAAGGAATTGTTAGGTGGAAATTACGGCTAGAATATTTTGCGTATGAGACACTGCAAGATTTAAGGATAGCCAATCTATTTGAGATCATTGTTGATTATCCCGAGAGGTATCTAGTTGTTTTTTTTGTTCTCCCCACATATCTTACTTGAAACCCATTTCAAATTATTGCAACAAGTTGGAAAAGTATCTTGCATCTCTGATGGAAACTTTGTTGATGGAACAGTTCTCCTGCTATTGAAGACTTGAAGCAGTGTCTGGAACATACTGGACAGCACTCTAAGCTAGTCGAATCTTTTATTTCGTCGCTGAAATGTCGTTTGCTCACTGCTGGTGCATCAACAAATGATATCTTGCATCAGTATGTGTCGACCATTAGAGCCCTTAGAGCAATAGACCCAGCTGGTGTGTTTCTGGAAACAGTGGCTGAGCCAATCAGAGACTATCTACGTGGACGGAAAGACACCATTAAATGTATTGTCACTATGATGACGGATGGAAGCGGAGGGAGTGCAAATGGTTCCGGTAACCCTGGGGATAGTCTTCTTGAAGAGTTAATGAGGGATGAAGAAAATCAAGAGAATGTTGGTTTTGATGATGATTTTCATACTGATGATAAGCAAGCCTGGATCAATGCATCTCGGTATGTTTCTGCTGTATATCATCTTCGTTTTATAACCTTCGTTCCATGTCATTGGATTTGTCTGACCTGCTTTGTCTTCAGATGGGAACCGGACCCAGTCGAGGCTGATCCTTTAAAAAGTAGCCTCAGTCAGAGGAAAGTAGACATACTTGGAATGCTTGTTAACATAATTGGATCTAAAGAGCAACTAGTAAACGAATATCGTGTCATGCTCGCTGAGAAGCTTCTCAACAAGACTGATTATGACATCGACACTGAGATACGCACTGTCGAGCTTCTTAAGGTAATCTCCATTTTTTGTTCACTCTTGAGTTTTATCTTGCTAAGCTGTTGGATTGCTAATAAAATGTTGAATATAACTTGACCTCTATCTTATAATGCCAATAGATACATTTTGGAGAAACAAGTATGCAAAGATGTGAGATAATGCTGAACGACCTGATTGATTCCAAGAGAGTGAACACTAACGTTAAAAAGGCATCTCAAACAGGTTTTTATTTCTGGAATCTTCTCAGTTTTGCAACTGCAATGTAAAGTCCTGTGTGAATCTTATCTGTGTCCATCCTTTGTCTTCTAGGCACTGAGTTAGGAGAGAGTGAGCTGTCTGTTGATATTCTGACCTCGACGATACTTTCAACAAACTTCTGGCCACCAATTCAGGTAGTCTTATATTCTTCACTCTGATTTTTGTGATTGCTTCCATTTACTTAATTGGAGGATGACTTTTCAGGATGAGCCTCTAGAGTTACCTGCACCTATTGACAAGCTGCTATCAGATTATGCCAATTGGTATCATGAAATCAAGACCCCTCGTAAGCTACTCTGGAAGAAAAATCTTGGCTCTGTCAAGGTAGTTTTTTTGCGTAGATACTTTAGTAGTGAATGATTCATGTTTTGTTTGAACTATACTGAACAACGTATCTCTTTGAAATGGTTTGGATGAATTTCAGTTGGAGTTGCAATTTGAAGACAGAGCTATGCAGTTCACAGTTTCCCCTACACATGCAGCCATTATCATGCAATTTCAAGAAAAGAAAAGGTAACTTACATGATTAACAACCATTATGGATGATTTCTTCTTCCAAAGTTACTAAATCATGTAAATATTTCAGTTGGACCTCTGTAGATCTTGCTGCTGCCACTGGAATACCCATTGACGTATTAAACCGAAGAGTAAACTTCTGGATAAGCAAGGTACGTATTTGTAGATGTAGTCTTCTGCTTGAAGTTTAAACCATTCATTTGAAGAAATAGCTGGCTAACTAATAAGGTTTCGTGAACTTAGGGGGTTTTGAGAGAGTCAAACGCCAATGTGTATACGTTTGTTGAGTCCATAGCTGATTCTGGAAAGAACGAAAGCGAGGAGCTTTTGGCAAGCGATGAAGAGAGTGAAAGATCAATAACCTATGTGGAAGACCAGCTTCGCAAAGAAACGACAATATACGAGGTATTGATGAGGGCAAATTTTATTCTACTTATCATTTTTGCCTAAAAATCTAAACAAATTCTCAACAATGTTTTTCAGAACTTCATTATGGCAATGCTCACAAATGGTGGTAGCATGGCACTAGGACCAATCCATAACAGGCTCAAGGTATGTACAATCAAAAATCATCAAACCTCTTCTCAACATTAAATTTACAAGTTTGTTTTCTTGGTTTGCTTTGTTTTTGTAGATGTTATTTGTAGGTGATCCTGCTTACGACAAGTCACTGCAACAGCTTCAGAGCTTTCTTTCTGGGTTAGTCGCTGAGGAGAAACTAGAGTTTAGAGATGGAATGTATTTGCGCAAGTCGTAGAAATTGTGTTTATGATGATTAACTAGTTTTAGCATTTGTATCAAAAAATCTTGTCGTCCCTTTAACGAGTTCTCTAACAAAATCTGAAATCCCGAGATGCCGAGACAAAGAATACAGTGCACGAAGGTGAAACTAGAGAAAAACTTATTAGTCCAATCACTATATTATCTTAGACCATCAATATCGGGGACCCTTAAGGTTGGCCCTTAACAATAAATGGGTCGAAAATAAATGAAAAATGAGTAAGGACTTCGCAAACGGGCCTAAACTAAGGGATTTTTTTGTTGGTCCTTAAGTCGACGTGGCAGGAGGGGATTGGGAGAAGAAACCGAAGTTAGGAGAAGAAAACGAAGGCGTTTGTCAGTCTATTCTTCTTTCTTCTCCAAAAGCCAATCGAGAGACAACATCTTCGTCTTCGTCTGCTGGATAATCTCAGCTTCAAGGCGAGGAGAAGTCGGAGAAGTTGGCGGTTCGTTTCCGGTTTTGTGGTATCGATCTCGTTGACGATCTCGATCTCTTCCATCTCGATCTCGTTGGAGGTATTGTTGATGTATGTCTCTGGTTGATATGATGATATTGTTGATTATATGTGTTAGCTTTTTCGGTTTCTTTTGGTGGTTGTTGGAAGTATAGTTTGATTCAGTGTGAACGAGAATAATGGTTTGATTGTGATAACTATTTACTCATTTTAGTAACATTGCGTAGGCTTGTAGTTAATCGTAAAAGAGACATTGCTTAGGCTTAACCATTAGAGCATCATTCTCCTTGCTTAGGCTTAACTCTTTACTCGATATAGTGTAGTTGCTTCTTATAGTTACATTGCTTAGGTTATATTTGAAACGTAATCGCTTATATGTAGTCGTTATAGTTACATTGTCAGTGCTTAGGTTGTTTTAGGTGTGTAATAACTTCAGATTAGACATTTCTTGTTGATGGTTAGTCATTATGTGGGTTAGTTATTACTCTACACTTGCTCTTATTAAACACAATCTCAGTCCCCATAAATATACACAAGCCACTTCTCTCTTCTATCATCTCACTCCACATTAGCCTTTCGCCAATAATTCTGATCTCTTTTCTTACTGATATGGATCCAAACAATCTTCATACTCAGTCCTCTAGTTACGTAGGACTGCTTCACAGTCAACAAGGTAGTGTTTTACATGAAAACTTTCCTTATGAAAGTTTTCATTCTTAACTATGCTTTATGTACTTCTTTTATCTGAACTAGTTGTACTTTGTCTTATCTTTACTAGCTCTACTTTGTAATATGTTAATTGTTGTTATATTATGGCTTTCGGCAGGTAAATTTACAAAAGGGGTTCGACTACAATTATAGCCATCCATCGGAGTCAGAGGATATCTTTGGAAATGATTGCGACAGTGGCTACAGCGAGACGGACGATCTCATTCGACGTGACCAAGCTGAGATTAGCTTAGTACATGCTCGTCCACAGGTACAATATCCTCCACAGCCCGAAGTGGAGTTCAGCTTCCCGCAGAGTTGCTACTGTGGAGCTCAGTCACAGCTTGCAACGTCTACCAGCAGAAATGATCCAGGTAATATAGCTTTCACATTGAGCTTTGAGTATAGGGTAGAGAAGAATGTGTATATTGAGATTGTTGTGATTGTATTGTCTTAACACGTATGTGATACAGGGCGAAGATATTACACTTGCGCGAATGTAGACGACGGGGAGTGTCATGTTTGGAAATGGTGGGATGTGACCGTGATGGAAGAGATAAAAGCAAGAGATCTCCACGTGCTTCAGCTTGCTGATAAGGTTGAAAACCTTACCTTTTCTAGTGACTATGAGACTGAGCAGAAGCTGGTGAGCCTAGAGAAGCGTCTGTGTGACATAGCTAAGAGAAATCAAAGTACAATCATTGTTTTGAGTACTTCGTGGCTTTACTGGTTCTTGTAATAGTTTTAATAGGCATGGTGGTTATGTTTAAGTAAATCAATCTGATGTTGTGTTATGTAATGTTTAAGATAATATCTCGGATGTAGTTGTAAAAGGATTGAACTATTTGTAATGCATTGACTATTTGTAGTTGTAATGTTTAATCACGAGACTACACTAGCATGTATCACGAGAGTACAATAGCATATTTGTAATGTAACAACACACTGACATTACACTAGGATATATCACGAAATAATGTGCTCGTGATCACTTGCAACTATAGTATCACGGGAGAAGAAATCGTAAATGCATTTCTTTAACTATATAAGTAGCCTTCTTCTCTCAGTTGCAACTCACTCTTCTCCTAAATTTCAAAACTTTTAATTTCTTTCAAAAATTGTCAATGGCTTCTTCTTCCCATTACCATTACCACAGAGATGATAATGATGAATTAGATTCCATGTTTGATGATTTATTTGAAGACGATGATATTTTTCCAGAACCTAAAGACCGCAAGAAACAAATTTTTATCGAGAGACACCAGGAAGAAGGCCACAACAAACTCTGGAATGATTATTTCAGTGAAACACCAACATACGACCATCGGTTATTTCGGCGAAGGTTTCGAATGAACAAACCATTGTTCATGCGTATTGTTAATCGTTTCGCTACCGAAGTACCATATTTCCACCCAACACAAGATGCAACCGTGCGAACTAGTCTAACTCCGCTTCAAAAATGTACTGCAGCAATTCGTCAATTGGCATACGGTGGTGGGGCTGATACAGTTGATGAATATGTACGACTAGGTGAAACAACTGCTGCAAAATGTTTGCACCACTTTGCGGCCGGAATAATCCACTTGTTCGGAGATCAATATCTAAGACGTCCTACACCGGAGGATCTTCAAAGACTACTCTTTGTAGGAGAAGAACGTGGCTTTCCAGGTATGATTGAAAACATCGATTGTATGCATTGGGAGTGGAAGAATTGCCCCTCCTCTTGGAAAGAAATGTATTCCCGAGGAACCGGAAAACCAACAATTGTATTGGAGGCGGTAGCTTCATATGACTTTTGGATATGGCACGCATTTTTTGGAGCTCCAGGTACTATGAACGACCTTAATATTCTTGATCGCTCACCTGTTTTTGATGACATTATTAACGGAATAGCTCCGCAAGTCAACTTCTACGTGAACGGAAGAGAGTATCACTTGGCTTACTATCTCACAGATGGTATTTATCCAAAATGGACGACTTTTATTCAATCTATCCGACTCCCACAGGGTCAGAAAAATTCTTTATTTGCTAAAACACAAGAATCTGTCCGAAAGGATGTTGAGCGTGCCTTTGGAGTCCTGCAAGCTAGATTCGCCGTTGTTAAAAATCCATCTAAATTATGGGATAGAGAAAAAATGGGAAATATTATGAAAGCATGCATCATACTCCACAATATGATTGTCGAAAATGAACGAGGTTCATACAGTCTGCGTAACATTTCAGAATTTATTGAAAGAGAAGGACAAAGTGCATATTCCGTCAGTCTGGATTTAACTATCGGCAATACAATTGATCCTCGAAGAAGGATTCATGATAAACAAGCACATCAACGATTAAAAAATGATTTAATTAAAAATATTTGGGCTAAATTTGGACATCTTCCAAATAACATATAATTTATAAAGTTTCTATCAATTGAATAAAATGTTTGTTTCTTTAATTTATTCTGTCGTTTGTAATGTTTTTTTGGTTTTCTAATTTTTTAATGTTTTCATTTTTAATGTTAAATTTTTCTTCTATATGTTTTATTTTTAACTTCTCTTTTATATATCATAATTTATGAAAATAAACACTTCAATTATTAAGGGACAAAATAAAGTCCTACCAATAATCACCCATTTTTACAATTGTCCTTTACAAAGTCCCTTAACACAAATTTATAATAAAATATGTCTAAGGGCCCTAAATTAAGGACTGCCTATAATGATGCTCTTAACAAGAAGCTAAGTAAGGTCCATTTGTTTTCATATTTAAGATTTGCTCTCATATGTTCCTATAAACTAAGTTTCTAGCTTTTGTGAGAAAATAAATAACTTTGGTTGCTCTAAAAAAAAAAAAGAGAGGAAATTCTAAATTTACCACAAACTTCAAATTTACTATAAAATATAATTATTTCCATAAATACTCTAAACATGTGATAAATAAATTAAATTAATCATTTTAAATTATTTATAAATATTTAATAATTATTTGTATGACATTTATAGAAGTTGATAAACCTCAGCCACATCTCCAAATATTAAAAACCTAAAAAATAATCATTAGTTTTAAAATCCAAATGTTATGAAATTTTTTACTTAAAATATTTTTTTAAATGATGTGTAGCTATGATATTTTAATCAATTTCTCCTCAAAGTGTAACTTTCTTCAACTTTTTATGAAAATCAATAGCTTTTGGTGAAAAAGCCTGCATATTCCTTCATTTTCTATTTATGCATCTAAAAAAATAAAATGGTGTGAGCTAATTTTTGTATGTTTGTTTTCTATCCCTTTTATTAAGGTTTTGAGCATGAATAAGATTGCTTTTATTATTAGGAAAATTTCACTTTTACCTTCTTTTTAGCACTACAGTTTCTGTTTACTTTAGTTAAAAAGATATTTCCACGAATATTTTTTTTATTAAATAGGTAAAAGACTCTTACATCTTTGTTTTATAGATATATAAATATAAATGACTATTTAAATAGATAATATAAAATTATAGTATTCAAATTATACGTTTTCAAAATTTTCTAATTATTTTGAAACTTTTTTAAAATTTTTAATTTTTTAAGTATTTTTTATATATTTATTGAAATCATAAATCTTAGTATTCAAAATCTCACACTTCAAATCTAAACCATAAATTTAAATTAGTTAATCATAGAATTATAAATAAGTTAGGAAAATGTATTTAAGGTAAACATGAAAAGTGGTATCAGAAGTAAAATTTGAAATTGATTTTGATTATATATTACAATTAGCTTAAAATTGCACAGATTTTTTAAAGAAAGAGTAAAATTTGAAATTGAATTTTGAAATTTGATAAATTTTTGAAAGTCTTAAATATTTACAAAACAAGACATAACTTTATGATATATGGTAAGGCTGGGCATAAAATCCGTAACCAAAATTCAAACTAAACTCGAACTAAAAAATCCGATCTGTACTCGGTCTGAAATGTAAAAAACATCTGAATGGGTATTGTAAAGTATTACAAAACATGTTTGAACCCGAAGTGTTATTAACTGAACCCGAATGGATAATATGAAAAACCTGTAAAATCAAAAAATCGGAAAAACATCTGAAAAACGATATGATGTCTAAATTAATATACAATATAAATATATAAAACATAAATATATATTTCAAATATTTAATTTCATATTTATTTTGATATAATATGTAACAATAACTATTTAAAATTTAAATAAATACCTTAAATTCTCAATTATATATAAATAAATATATATTTCTTATGTTTTGTTTTAAATTTTAGATTTTAATTTGGGTATATATGAACCGATCGATATAACACGAATCCGAACGATATATGATTACTTTATTGGTTATAAGATGTGATACAAAACTAACCCGAAACCAATATATTATATCTGAATCCTATCCGTACTTGTAAACTTTCTTGAATGGAACCTAGAGGTGGTATAAAATAAAACTGAAATCTAAAAAATCTGATCCAAATGTGGGACGGAATATCTAGGCCTCATATATTGAATTGTAAAACCTGTAAGAATAAATATTACAACAACTAACTTTAAATTTTTTAATTAAGTTAATAAACGAGTAAACCGTAAACCATATTTCCGGTTAGTGAATTATGAATTTTGAGAAGGAAGAAAACTTATAGGTATTAGGGTTTTGAGTTACGCCGCCATGTAACCCTCTATATAAATTGAGCTTCCTCCTCTATCTCTATTAACTTCTCCATAGTCTTCTTTAGCTTTCATCCTCTGTTTCCTTAGACTTTACCCGTAGTAGATTGTGTGTGTTTATAGTTTCGAAGTTTGATTAAAAAGAGCCCGATGAAGAAGAATTCCCAAAAGATAGGAAGTGCCGTATGACACTTTTAAACGCAGAGGCGGACTGAATCGAGGATTGCATCCGGTTTTTGTTTGGTTTCTCAATCCTCCGTTCAGTCTTCTCCCCACGACCGTACGCGGGTCCTAACCCGGGTTCGTTTACGACTCGTGTCCGAAGCTGACCGGTCCGGGTTGGGTTATCTTAACCGTACTTCCCACCGTTTCCGTGTCCGCTTCTGTGTGGTTGATTTTAAACGGGTTTCTGAGGGTTTTTGATTTTTTGTTTTGTTTTACTAATTGTCCGATGCCACGTCGACGATAGCTTTTATTGGCAATGATCGTCGATGCTACATTGGACATAAACGGATGTTTGTGTTTCGCTATTCTGATAGGAACCTGTGGATCTTGAATTCTCTTGTGGTCTACGGAGCCATTTCGGCGATTACATTTATGTTAATAATAATAGTGATTAGTGGGAAGAGAATTGATGATGATTATTGCTAAAATATGGAATTACCGTCTGATTTTTATGATGTGAAAACGCTGGCTTTTTCTGAAATTTAACTTCTCACTAATGATTTTGAAAAGATTTGATTTTTGATTTTGTTGGGACAGTGACGATTGATATTAAGGTCTCGTTCGTCGTAACATAGGCCTTAAAAAGTCTATTTGCCGACCATTCTGTTATATCACCACCCATATTCTGAGTCCTTTTTTATCTTTGTTTTGTTTTGTGGAATTGGCCGATGATTAAATCAATTAAGACAAGCATATGTCTGAATAAATCCATGTTGATAAGCCTAATCTTCTCAATGAGGCCTTTTTTATTCTATTTTTTTTTGGTGTTTTGGCTTATATAGAGGAGGGGGTCAAGTGAGGAATAATAATGCATAGTTCAGATGATATATCTCCATGATTACATATCTGTAGCATAGTCTTTCGCTCCTATCTGATGACCTCTTTCACAATTTTTTTGTTTGGTTTTTACTGTTCTTGGTTTTTATTTTTTGTTTAATAAAACTTAAATTATTAATTCTAATTTAGAAATAAAACGAGTGCTCTGTCTGCAAGAGATTGCGAAAACGACTTGCTTAAATGAATTCGATGTAATTTATACTGCCAAGATCTAAAAGAAAACGATGAAATTATTAATATCCGATTGAATGAAAACAATTTTTTTTTAATGAAGTAGTAGCATACAGAAAGAAACCTGTTTAGTTCGAGAACAAAAGCATTTTAACATACTTATGCATATTTATTAGCGATTGCTAAGAGAGACTTGCAGAGTTCTTGAGGCTTGGATAACATAGCCATATGATCTGCACCTTTGATCTCTATCACTTCATTCGGTGGGAAGTTGCTGATCATTAAACGCTGGGATTCCTCGCTTATTTGATTATCCTCTCCGCAGACGATATAAACACGCGGAACCGATCCGTACCCTTGTTCAGTAAAGGGTTTTGTTCCTGAAAGATTGTCCGTAGATAAAGCTGGGTTTTCCCTTACCAACAGTTTCGCTAATTCAAGATCCTAATTTACTCACCAAAACAACAGCAAGAAAAAAGATTAGTGTTTGGTTTAGTTACTAGTAGCAATATCACTCACTCATCAGTGCTTTTGATGTGCGACTTACTTGGACCGGAGATAACTGATATAAATTCTTGGCCATGAACTTTGGTCCGAAAACAACAGTACGCAAAGGAGGAACATGTGTTTCGTAGCTGCGAAACACTATGTCCATCAACTCTTCTTGTGTAAGGCTTGGGACAAACTGCAAATATTGATGAAAGTGTGATCAAAATCATCTATTTGATAAAAATAATCAAGTGAAAGGAAACTCGCCTTTTCAAAAGGGTAAGAAGGAGGGTTCTTGGTGTCGGGCATAGTAGCTGTCAAGAAGACAATACAAGCTATCTTAAGTGGGAAGATGTCGGCAGCCAGAGCAGCTGGAATACCTCCCATGCTGTGAGCAACAAGAATCACTTGTTCTTCATCATCATCGGAGCTGAGAACCTCAAGCAAGGGTTTGGAGTAATCTTCTAAGCTCTGGATCTCTTCCACTTTGATCTTGCTAATACCCGATGCAGCAAGATCCACTGCAACCACGCTGTGACCGGCAGCCTCGAGATGTGGTATTATCTTGTACCAATACCATGCCCCATGGCAGACCCCATGGACAAGCACAAACCTCTTCTTTTCTTTCTCCATTTTTGACTTTTTTTTTTTTTTTTCCTTTGTTACAGACTGTTTGAGAGCTCTCTTCTATACCTACTATGTAGGTAAGATGTTTCCCACGCAACTGTCATAATTTTGTTTTCTATATTACCCCGTAGCTTGCTGATCTTGGTTTCTTGAATTTATAAGCAAGGTTATACAATATTAGGCTTTACAGGAACAAAGCACAAACAGCTTCTGCTTTTTTACTCCATTGACTTTTTTTTGCTGTTTATGCGTAGATATATATCTAATCGGTGAAGTGAAATAAGAACAATGTTTGTGAAATAAGTACAAAAAATCCAAGGCAAAGTGGTTTTCCATCCATTGATTCTTTGTATCATTCTGGCGTTACAAATAAGTGAAACAGAACAAAAACCCTGGGGAAGTGCCATCAAAGAGACTTCACCCACCTTTCTTGAGCTTTCACGCTGCTGCATCCACATGTTGTGGTAACTAAAAAAGCTTCATTTAGCGTCACATCTTTTTACCGCCGGTACACTTTTTTTTTAACTATCATTCCTTTCGGATCAATAAATCATATACTGCAATAAAAAAGTTTACCTCACATTCAGTCTCACAATCCCTTTGAATCAAACCCACAGACTGTTTTTTTTTTCAGAGCCAAGTATTGACAAGTATGGTCCCATACACAGAATTAATGGATTCAATTGCCAAAGCATTCAAGATGCATATTTTTCCAAATCTTCTTGAAGTATACTTGCCGCATTTATCCATACCAATCTACTCTTTATTCCATGTTATATATTCAGAGTAGGAGAGGACCTGGCTTGAATTAAAACGTGATTGTTCTGAATAACTCTGGCTTTGGCATTCCTTCCGTTGCTCTCCATATTATGTTTTCCAGTTTCTCACATAACTTCTTGTAGAACTGCAAATGCAATACCATAAAATCATAAGACAGATATGATTCTTAAATCCTCAACACAACAATGATGCACTCTCTTTTAACAATGCAGTTAATGTATATTAGATATATTCACAAACCTTATGATATTCAAGTGTTTCACCAGCAGCCTTTCTAACGTCTACCATGAAAAGCGATGGTGCCACCTCATAAATCTGCATATTACGTTCATTTTAAAACTTTATAGAAACCCTTTTTCTTGATGCTTCAAAAGAAAGTTAGACAACCTCTATCACAACAGCGAATTGTCCTGCCTTGATTGAAGATAATCCCTCTAGCCTTGTCTGTTTTTCACACACAACGTGCATCGTTAACAACAAAAAAATGTAACATTTCATAGCAAGATAATCAATTTATGAACGTTAGAGATGTAAACTAAGTTTCCTTGGCAATCATATCAATCTACACATAAAACTTTTTACCGTAGCGAGTTTGAGAAGAAATGCATAAACACAAGTGATACGTGTATATGCTGCTAAGGATTTAGATACCTTGAAGTTGCGCGTATGAGCCCTAAAACCCATTGACGTTGCAACAGCCTCAATGTTAGCAATTATCACACTAGGCTCCCTTCGAGAAACAAAACGGGTTTGCCTTTTAACAAAATCCTGCAAGAGCCAGATCTTATGGGTAAGCCACCACCAATATACAAGGAGTATTTCTATCTACCAATGCCATGCAACTAATTATCACATGAACTTATAGTTGTTACAAAACTAGAAGACCGCATCCAAAGTTAACAGGTTCTATGAATAAGTATGGTCAGAACAGGTTCTACCTGTCGCCTATCAAATAGTGCTGATAGATTTAAGCCTTGTGATAAGGTGATCATCTCAAAGGCATTCATCATCAGGGGTCCCTCATATCTTCTCTCTGTATTCTCCGCTACATAACTTCCCTGTGAAACAAGTAGTGCAACTGACAGGGTCAAATGTATGTAAATCAACCAAAATTAGCTAGCTTGAGCTAAGACACATAAAAATGTTTTTCTTTGCATTTTAGTTACCACTTTGGGATGAGCACTAAGTTCAGGTTAAACACTGTAGATTTGTATTAGAAATTACTGTATTTACAAATTTCCAGGCCATACCATAATCTTAGTAGGAGATACATGTTGATAAATCAATTACTGTAATTATGTTCCTAAACGATCTTAAGAGTTAAAATGAAATTTCACCACCAAAGAGCATGGATGAAGACGGAAAAACCAACCTCAATTCCATCAAAAACTGCACGAACATCATCCAGATTCACTTCTCCCTCTTCCTTTGCTCGAGTAGGCATGTAATTTATTCTGAACCACCGATCATTCCTAATTCCTTGAATTTGAATACGCTGCACTAATTGGGAAACATCCACAGATAAGGGGATAAAAATTTACTAAGACTTTTAATAATAACAGCAAACATGAGCGCTTGGGGACGAGATGACAAAGCAAAACACTCACTGTATTGGGATTGGGGTCAAGTATCCTCTGTATTAAAGACTTCACGTCTGCAGAGAACCACTGTGGACAAGTAAACTCTGCTGCACTAATCTGTAGAAAAAGTAATGATGACAAATTCAATTTTCCTTGATAAGGATGCAAAAAAGTGCTAAGTGTAACTTACTTTTCTGTACAATGATGGAAGATCTGTCTCAGAAAAGGGTAAGAATCCAGCCATAATGACGAAAAGAATAACCCCGCAAGACCAAATATCTGCTGCTGAACCATCGTAGCCTTGGCCATTAAGTACCTCTGGAGCTGCATAGTTGGGAGTTCCACACGTGGTCCGCAGAAGTTGTACTCCCTGATTCAATACATAACAAAATGAATTGAAAGAGTGAGCGAGCTTAAAAGAATTCGAATGTCAGGACTTACTTGCTGAGGCAATGCACTGAGTCCGAAATCCGAAACCTTCAGGTTACCATTGATATCGAGTAGAAGATTTTCTGGCTGCAATAATGGCACCACAAAGATCATCAAAGCCTGGAGTACAAGTAGAAATGTCCTAAAAGGACCAAAAACAAAAAAAAAGATGCTATACTTTGAGGTCGCGGTGGTAAACACCCTTGCAGTGACAATGAGCAATAGCATCTATAAGCTGTTGAAAGTATTTGCGAGACTCATTTTCTTCAAGTCTCCCGTTATGAACCTGTGCAGAAGACCCAAAACAAGGATTGAAGCAGAGAGCTAGTAGAAAGACATTAAGCATACAAAGAATGAAATGACATACAATTCTATCAAAGAGCTCTCCTCCAGTCACAAACTCCAAAACGATATATATTTTCGAAGGACTCGCCAAGACCTACATCCCAAGAAACATCATCAGATGGACTATCAAGCAAACTTGGCTGATGCAAGGAAACATAGCCATTACATACCTCATATAACCTGACTATGTTAGGGTGTCGTACAATCTTCATTATAGATATCTCTCTTTTGATCTGGACAAGAGAGGAGGACAAAAACAATTAGAAGATAGCAAGAACCATAGGGAACATATAAGATTTAACAGTCAGAGAGGAGAAGAAGGGTACCTGATCAACCATCTTGTTCTTAAGTATAGTACTCTTAGCCATGATTTTAATGGCAACGTTTTCTCCAGTGTCTGTGTTCCTTGCAAACTTAACCTTGGCGAAACTGCCTTCCCCTATGGTGCGACCAACCTCATATTTACCTAATCTCCTTGTTTTCTTTGTCATAATTCTTTTCCTCTGATCCATTACATCAGCTACGACAATCAGATTATTCAGAAACGTTAGTGAAAATCTAAACAAGCCACACTAGGAACAGATTCAATTCCTCTAAGTAACAACAAACAAAATCTGGCGATTTTTGGATAAAACCCAATTCAGTTTTAGTGGTTCAATGGAAAAGAGCCAATTTTGGGAACATAAGAGAGCAAAACAGGAGAAGTTCGTATGAGATTAGTAACAACAAGACATGAAAGCACGGTCTTTGATCAGAGCAAGACATGAAAGATAATAGTGACTTTGATCAGAGCAGAATCAGAATCGTAATTGCGAAATCTACAATCTTTGATCAGAGAATTAAAAGTAAATCCTTACCCTTTTTCGTGAAGATTAAGCGAATTAATACCGAGCGAGATCCTCTCAGGTTTTTCGAGTGACCCAATTTTTTTTTCTTTAGTTTTGGATGGACCAAGTGAAAAGACAACAAAAATGGAACTTACTTACTACTTGTGGACAAAGTAATAGCAAACGTTGGATCGATATGAAAGAGTTCCGAACCGTTCGATGATGCTTTTTTATTTTGTATTGTTTTGGAGAGATGCAAGGATGTTATAAGCAAAACTATTTTTCTATTCGTTAGTTCATTTTCTTAATTTCTTTCAAAGATTTTCCTTGAAACGAATCAAGATACCACTCGCCACTGATATTAGTCATGGCCACCTTAAAGTTTTTTTTTTTTTTTTTCTTTTCATTCTTTAACCAGGGCTTGTGGTCTGGTGGTGATTAATTTGAGGGTAAAAAGCCCAATACGGTGAAGCTACCAGGGTTCGAGTCCTGGCCACTGAAGAATTAATATTTCGGCATCGCCAGGGACAAAGGATCGATATGTGGCAACACACGACTAGTCTGTACCAGTTCTGTGGGGTCAGGATACCTATGTATAATTCAAAAAAAAAAGTTTTTTTTCTTTGAGGATTTTAAACAATTTTATAAGAAGTTTTTCTAAAAACAGAAGAAAAAAGAAACCAAAAAAATCAACATAAATTTCAAAACTAAATTAAGATTTTAATAATAAACTTAGTAATAAATTATAAAACATTTTTATATAAAAAATATGTACATCTAATTTTAGAAAATAAATAAATAGAAAACAGTCACATTAATATCAACATTTAACATTTTGTTGACATTTCTTCACAACCTAACAAAATAGTGATTTTGTTAATGTCCAAATGTACAATCAAAGAAGAAACAAGATTGTTGCAGAAGAAAATTTATTTTTATCAAACACATGATGTAAACTAATTTTCAAAGATATAAGACATGTTCATGACATGTGAGTCAATCTCATATCAACTAAAAAAACCGTTGATGTTGGTTTGGATAATCATTTTGGATAACTTACAAAAGAAAGTTTGAGAATGGGTAAGGAAAATAAAAAGAAAGATAATTGTATGTGATGCAAGCTAGACTCTGTAAAGAGGAAATAAATATTGCAAATTAAATACGTAGAAGTATGACACCAAAATTTAGATATATATGTGGAAAATGCTTTAATATATATTTCTTTGACAGAAAGGCTTTACGTATATTTGCTCAGAAGAAACTGCATCCTAGTTTGAAAGGTATGTCTTTCGTATCATGTTTGGATTATTTAGTTGGAAAACAACTTCGGGTTGCTTTCTATAGTTCCTCTATACATGTGGTACTTTGTTAGTTGTATAAATCATTTAATAATGTTAAAAATTAGAATTTTTTACTTCCGTAAACACCTCCATATGCATCTACACCTAAATATGTTGTGTTTCTTTTACATCAAAAACTATTCTATTATTTATAATAGGATTCATAGCCTCCGCGAAAGCGCAAAGTCTGAAATATTAATATTCCACTATATAATTTTGTTGTTCTTTTTTAAAAACGCTGCATAGATTATATATTTTTAAAATCCATACATAACAAATGGGAAACCAATAAAACATGAACCAAAAACGTAACTGGGTTGAGTGGATAAAAATCAGATATATTTGTTATTTAGTTTGAAAAATAAATTCAATAAATTATTTTTGTTTTGTAATTATTTCAAACCAGAAAACATTTATTTATTTTCAAATTGTAGTGAGTTTGTTTTTTTATAATGCTAAAGATTACTATCGAGAATAATAACTTAATATTTGAGTTTGGAAGATTATTGAAAACTTTGATTACAACATGGTGTGTACTTACTTTTTTATTTATTTATAATTATTTATATTAAAATAACTGATGAAGTTAATTATATATACAAATCTTAGGCAAGATGATTATTAACAATTTGTTTTGATCTAAATTGTGTTTAGTTATTTAATTTAATTTAATTAAATTTAGTTTTGGTTGAATCTGAATATAATAATTTAACTGAATTTGGTTGAACTGGAAGTTAATTTAACTGAATATGGTTGGTCTTGAATGATTTTCTAATAAGTCAAATGTAATTAATTCCGTAAATGACAAACCAACCTTTCAGACTAATAATTTCAAACGAATATAAAATTATAAATTTATCATCAACTATGGAGGTATTAGAAAGTTTGATTTGTTAAACAATCCAAACTTAATCAATGTTTTCTTATCACCTCCTCTAATTGAAGTAAATGTATTGGGCCGTATAGAGTTTATGCATAAAGGTGTAACTCCACGCAAGTGCGGGATCTTGGATATTAATGTTGCTCTATACAATTTTGTTGTTGTATGTTGTTCGTTTAGATTTTGATTTTCAAATGGTTGAGGTTTACTGATAAGTTGTCGGTAGTAAGTGTGTTTCAAGTTGTCTAGGTTGTATTTAAAATATTTGTGAATTTGTTTTGGTAATGTGTATGTTCTTCTACATAATTTGTTTTGATAACAAACAGTTGGGAGAATACGTCTTTTGATCGTGGATTACCAATTGCAAATAAGATTTTTAGTATTTTATAGGCTTTAAAGACCTTTAAATATAATGAACTAATCATCTGACATAAAATACCAATTTTTCTAGCATGTAACAATTATAGCCTTTAAGGCCAATTCATAAGAAAACGTCGACAAACAGGTGTTGTCGAAGTTGCCGCCAATTTGTAGACTGGTGAAGTCTCTAAATCTTCACACAGTGTATGTGTTTGATTCAGTCAATTAATTGGAGTAATACATATATTAAGTTTAGGTTTACGTGTATTGGTGAAGAGTGAATACCTAGTCTCAACTGGTTTCGGCGAAGTCACATCTGTTCTGCAAAGCATTCTGATTCCTCATAATCACCTGCGTAATTAAGTCAATAATTTGTTAAAACTGCAGTATGTGTTGGTTAGTGTAAGTTAGAGTGATTTTTTGGGGTGTGGAGTTGAGTTATATTTGTGGTAGTGATTTTTTGGGGTGTGGCGTTGAGTTATATTTGTGGTGATTGTTATTTGTACGTTTCTTTTACTGTTTTTTAATTGAGAGCAATAAAAGAATGATGTTTTTTTTTTTAATTTTGATCAGCCTCTATATCTCCTTCAAAGGTTTGGTGAAACCCTAGACATACCATTGCAAAGTACTTCTTCGTAGAATGGGTCAAGTTGGCCTATTAAACAAATTATAACTAAGGTCCATTGAAAAATACGGGATTTACAAACAATATGGACCATGAGGGGAAGCATGGAAGTTAAACCTGAGAATTTGAGTCATTATTCGCTGGTCCCGCATTAAGCCTCCACGGGGCGGATGCAAGTTGATCGATTCAAAAATTCTGATATACGGGTGCAGGTGTAGGTTGAGTCGATTTTAAGCGGAACAGTACGAGTCGGAAAAAATTGAGTCGCATTTACCCATCAAACTGCAAAAAATTGTAAGGAATAAAATAAATTGTAAAAACATATAAAATTATTATTTTAAATAATCACCTCCATAATTATTTAATTTAATTTAATTTAATTTTGTTTTGGTTAAATTTGAATATAGTAATTTAACTGAATTTGGTTGAACCGGAAATTAATTTAACTGAATATGGTTAGTCTTTAATGGTTTTCTAATAAATCAAATGTAATTAGTCCCGTAAATGACAAACCAACCTTCCGGACTAATAATTTCAAACGGATATAAAGTTATAAATTTGTCATCAACTATCATGGAGGTATTAGAAAGTTTGATTTGTTAAACAATCCGAACTTAATCAATGTTTTCTTATCACCTCCTCGAATTGAAGTAAATGTATTGGGCCGTATAGAGTTTAGGCGTAAATGATTCTTTTACATGATTCATTCAAATGATTCATCTAGATGTTATTGAGACTATTTATTTGTCCATCAACATAGTTCATCTAGATAGATCATTTTAAATGAACTTATGTTTATTTCTTCAACTCTATTTATATTTAGATGAGTTTAATAAACAAATAATAAGTATATCATTCTTTTGGTTTAATCATATGGTTGATATTAATTTTAACTATATTAACTTTTATTATTTAGTCTAATATATTTAGAAATTATTTTAAAATTAGTATTTTGGTGGGAAAAATGAATATTCTGGTTTTAGCGGAAAAACATTTTTTGGTTTTGACGGAAAAACGAAATATTTCAATTTGACGGGAATATGCAATTTTTTCATTTTTGATATGAAAATGATTTTTTTGACGGAAAAATGAATTTCCCGCTTTTGACCAGAAAATGAGTTTTTCAGTTTTGGTGGAAAACACACAATTTTTAGGTTTGGACATGAAAACAAGATTTTTTTTTTGTTTTGGCAGGTAAGTATGATTTTCGGTTTTGGTGAAAATTTTGATATTTTGGTTTTTGTGGAAAAAAAGTTTTTCAGTTTTGGCGAGAAAATAAAATCTTTCGGTTTTGGTGGAAAAAGAAGATTATCGGTTTTGGCAAGAAAACATTTTTATGTTTTGGCCGAAAATGTTTTTTTTTTTAGATTTTAGCGTAAAACGCAAATTTTTGGTTTTGGTGGAAAATGTGATTTTTGGTTTTGACGGAAAAACAATATTTTTTTTGATTTTCGCGGGGAAACGAGATTTTATCATTTTGGCAAAAAATGTGATTTTCTATTTTGGCAGGAAAATAATATTTTTGGTTTTGACGAAAAAACAATTTTTTTGGTTTTAGTAAGAAAACACGAATTTATCGTTCTGGTGGAAACATAAATTTCAGCTTTAGCAGAAAATAACATTTGTGCTTTTTACGGAAAAACGATAGTTTTCATTTTTTGCAGGAAAATGATTTTTTTTTTGTTTCAATGGAAAATGAGATCTTTTAGTTTTTTTTTTTTGTTTCAATGGAAAATGAGATCTTTTAGTTTCGGTGGAAAAAAGAAATTTTATCATTTGGCGGAAAATATGATTTTTAATTTCGGCAAAAAATTATATTTTTTGGTTTTGGTAGAAAAATGAATTTGTTTGGTTTTTGCGGAAAACCAAAATTTTTGGTTTTTGCAGGAAAATACAATTTTATCATTTTGGCAAAAAATATTATTTTTGATATCATCTTGTAAGTTGTGAAATTTTTAGGAGTATAATCAACATTCTAGAGGTTTAACTAAATCATCTCTTTCTAGATAGTTCAATTTGGATCAACAATTTGATTTTAAAAATTACATTTATAAATGTCATCTATATGAACCATTCAGTTGATTCGTAATTTGAAGTCTAAACGAACTACAATCTTCTCTCTATCTATATGGATCATGTAGATGGTGAAACAAGCAACCACATAATCATAATTGCAAAATTTACTTTTTCAACAAAAATAATTACGTTTCTGGCCAATCAAAACACCAACCTAACAATAGTAATTTATCTCAATTAGATTTCTTAGCCAAATAATATTAGTATCTTAATATAACTTAATTATCTAATTAAATTTTAATATTTAAAATATTATATTTGATGGCATTTAGCAAGTCTAAGGTGTTTCAGATGACTTGATCTGCAAGTAGTTGCATCATAAGGCATAGCATGATCTCTAAGAAACAAAATAAGACGCAAAACATCATTACAAATCTTTCCTAGTACTTATTAACTAATATATGCACATGCCACTTAGAATCATATAATTAGGTTTTGGAGTCCTCTAAAAAAGACGAATATAAGTTAATTGTAGAAGAAGATTACCAATATACTTTGTTGAACACTGCACAAACATAATATCTGCTCTATATATATATAAGAACAATGTATCTTTTTCCGTAAGTCACCTCATCAACATATATTCTGAAAATTTGACACATAAACATATTTTTTTAAAAAATATTATATCATCCTAAAGTTTTTATTTTTTTTAATATTTTAACCAAATCAATTAACAAATCATATAATGATCAATAAATTTATTTAAATCAATATTTCATTTTATTCTAATCAAACTTTCTACATCAATCTTAATGTTATTTTATAATAATTTAGTGAAATACATAATCTTATCTAAATTTATAATTTCAAAAAGATTAATATTATTTAAATTTTTAATTTCAAAAATTAATACCAAATATAAATAAGAACAAAAATGAGAGAATTTCTTTTTGGGAATTTGTCAAAAATACCATTTTCTTTGTACCACATTTCATTTATACCTTAATCAACTTTACCATTAAAATTTTAATAGTTGAAGTACAATTATAACCTTCATTTCATTAATTTAACTTAGATATATTTCTCCTCCAAGTCTCTATCACGAGAAGACGAGCTCCAATGATTCGCCGATCTCCGGCGAACTCGACGATCCACGGCAAACTCGGTCACCTCCGACGAATTTGGTGAAATTTTTTGACAAAGAAGAACGAAGAGCTCCGACGAAGAAGAACGAAGTGCTCTGGCAAAAAACTGATATAGGAAACTGATTCACGATTCAAGAGGAAACGATTGATTCGATTGCACTGAATGTCAAGAATCTTGCTGCTGTTCAAGAGATGACGATGTCTGATCAGACTCTTGACATTGATTCAAATCGCGAATCTGAATCCTTGGAAGCAGGTTCAGTTCAGGAAAAGGACATTGGTATAACATATATGACACCATCTTTAATCAGATTGAAGCGTTTGAAAAAGATGTACCAAATTTTCTTTTGGAACCAAGACATATGATAGATGAAGTGGATTTTGTGTTGCTTAGAAATGGTAGCTCACAGATTCTATTCATTGAATCAAGTATTGCTCAGAAACTTGGTGTTTAGATTTCTCCAAAAGTAGAACCTACATTCATTTTAGTGTGGAAAAGTTGATTCAAAAGTCACTTGAAGTTGCTGGCTTTATTACACACCAACTGTTTGAGGAAATGATTTTAAGAGGAATGAGAAAACAGCAACACAAAGTCCTGAGTAAAATACAAAAGACATGGCAATTTAAATATAAACTCACGAAAGGAATAATTTCAGTGACAAGGTTTTTACCAAGAAGGAAGAGCTTCAGGTGATTGTTTGTGACGACATCAATAATGATTTTAGATGGGATAACTTTTGTGGTAATAATGAAGAGATGCTAAGTGTTTGTGCTACTGAAGTTGAAGAGTTTGTGCTCCTGAAATTTTCCAAAACATGGAAGTTTAAGTTCAGAATTTGCCAGTGTACTATGGAGAGCAGACTATTATTTCTTATAAATAATTTATAAACCTCTATAAAGCATTATAAGACTTCATAAAAGAATTACCTTTTAATATTCT
Organism: Sinapis alba; assembly: GCA_012274485.2. Classification (NCBI taxonomy): domain Eukaryota; kingdom Viridiplantae; phylum Streptophyta; class Magnoliopsida; order Brassicales; family Brassicaceae; genus Sinapis; species Sinapis alba. The sequence continues at coordinate 42,669 of MU107359.1, forward strand.
ACGAATCCTTATAAATGATTTTATAAACCCTTATAAATAATTTTAAATATTCTTATAAATGATTTATAGACCCTTATAAAAAGTTTCTATATACTCAAATAAATGATTTTTAAGATTTTATAAATGAATTACCTTTATAAATTTTTACAAATATTTATAAATGATTTTATAAAACCTTATAAATATTTGGTATCATCTTAGAAGTGGTTTTATAAGGGTTTATGAATCATTTATCTGAATATATATATAAACTATTGATAATGGTTTATAACTGATTTTTAAATCTTCATAAATGATTTTTAAATCTTCATAAATGATTTATAAATATTTCTAAATTATATAATCCTTATAAAGCCTTATAGACTGATTTTATAACTCTTATAAATAAATTATACTTTAATAATATATTTAGAAATCTTTATAAACTGTTTTGATAACCAATTATAAATATATTTATGAACTAGATTATTAGTTTCCTGTTTTATGTTGCAAAAGGATATGTACATACTCCCGTTGATTGTGCGAAATAAAAATGGTTATAGTAACACCCTTTTAAGACTCATTTTACATTTTCACAAGGTCTTATAAAATTATTGTATACCAATTATTGGATTCATGTTTTTATGTTGCAGACAGAAAGGCATAGATCACCATTGATCGTGTCAAAGATGAAACAGTCACGAGATGAAGTTTCTAGTACTCAAGCCTTCCTCAATGCTCGAAGTAGCAAAATCCTTGATGTATTTATATACTTAGTCACTTCATATTTTATGTTTTAGGTAAGAAATTTCTACTACTCTTGTTTTGCCTAATGTTGTTGAGGTATGCATCAAAGAGCAGAAAAGTTTTAGGGATGATCACTTCTCTGTTGATCTTCTACTTCACCATGGTAAAGCTCTGATGGTGGTTGTTACTGATCTTTTCTTGTGAACTTGTGCTTAAAGCTTGTTCTTTTGCAGATTCTTCCAGTATTAAGGATAAGCATCTCCAGGGTGACATAACAATGGTACTTGACTTTTGTTTTACGTGTTATGAAATGATTTATAAAGCTTTACTATGATTTGAGATGTTTGAGATTATGACATCCATTGAGTGTTTGGATCACTAGGTGTGATTGAATTCATCAAACTCGTCTCTCTACAATCACATTAGCAATATAACTCACAAACAGAACAAAACATTTCTAGCAACTGAAATATTTTGATTTGAAACAAAAATCACAATATAAAGCTTCACAAAATAAACCAGTTTTACTATCATTATCTTTTAACTAAACTCTATGGATTCATCTTCTGAGATGTTGCTATGTCCACTACCGCTATTACTGCTGATGCTAGAGCTCTTGTCATGCTTTCTTGTAGTTCTCTTCGGAACTAACACCATCACCACTTCTCCTTTGGCATTGCTTCTTGAATTTATAAACACATCATATTAACAAATCAATTTTTTTAGGACAAACGAACAATATAAAATCATACAACAAAGAGTGATTACTTTAAAGATGATGTGCAAAATTCATTACTATCTAACTGTAAGACAAAATAAAACAAAACTTATCAAGTAAATTACTTTATAAAATGATGATGTATATAGTCTCATAGATTAAATCTTATAAATGATTTTATAAACCTTTATAAATTGTTTATAATCCTTTATAAATGGTTTGTTAAGATGTATAATTTACCGGTTTTTATATAGTTTATAATCTATCTTTACCATTATGAATAATAACCAAAGTTTTTTCCTTATCAAAATATTAAACTAGAAATTAAATATGTTTTTATCAAAGACAACAAAAAAATAAAACAATTTACCAATTAAAAGAATAACCATTGTTACTAATTAAGAATTAAAAGAGCTTCATTTGTTCAAATTTTATCCTCATTCACCGTTTCCAGATCTTCCAATACATTACTAATCACATCGTCTGTTGAATCTTTTTCAATTTGTTTCTTCTGCTTTTTGGATTTGGAGTATCAGCATCAACTTCCTGTAAGCCATTATAAACAAAGTAAGAAAGTTGACTTTTAATACTCTGCCTATAATATATTAATGCTTTCATAAAACACTTTATTTTTCAAAACACTACAATAAGATTTATAGTATAAGCACAATCAACTCAACAAGAGTTCTGAAGTTTTTTAGCAAACATACCTCATTCTTTATGTCAGCATCATCAATATTTGGTTCATTTTCTACAATGGGTTCTTGTAGTTGTCCACTACCCACCTGCAATTTCAAAAGTTATAGTTAGTGTAGTTGGAAATTAATTTACTAAGATTTATAATGTTAGAGTCAGTGTACTTGTTCACTCACTTCTTTATCTCTAGTTTTACAATGAGCTTTTTCTTTTCTCTTATTTTCCTAAGATTACAAGATAAAAGAATAATTGAGTTATTTAAGCTAATCATGTTTGAATTATTTGACTCGCTTGTACATCAGCTCTATTTGTGTTTTCTTTTCCTCACAAGCCAATTTTGTTGTCAAGCCAATCAGCTTTGAATGTTGGATGATCAGTTTTGGCTTGTCTGGTGGCTCTGTTGAAGTATCCCAATACTTTGCAGGTAACTTCAAGGTTGTGTAGAATTCGTTGCTATCTGATTATAAAACATAACAACATAAAATTTCTTAAGCTAACAAATTTATAATACTTTATAAAAGACTGATTTTGAACTTAGTATCATTGACTAAAGAAACCTTATCAACAAAATCAGCTAAATGATGAGTTATACAATTTGAAAACCTTTAACTAAGCAAAATATTCATGTATTACAACTACCAGCCTTATTAAAAATCTAATACAAGATCGTTCTTTTACCGTTATAAACCTTTATAAATTGTCTAAATGAATACTCTTTCCTCTTAGATTGAAACTCCTAAATCACTATCTTAAACCACTATCATTGTAAACTTCTAAACTCAGAAATCACTATCTTAAATCACTACCACTATAAGACATAAAGAAACATAACCTAGAACCACTATAATCTATAGATAAACAAACATAAATCACAAATTAGAATCATACAAATTGTGAAAAAGTAGATTTTGGATTATGAATATCGATCTAGGTTTTTAAACTTGACACAACAAACTAAAAGAATCGAAACTTTAAGAAGAAGATGAAGGAGGAACAAACTCAAAACTCGAAGATAAGATGAAGCTCCATACTCGAAGATGAAGATGAAACTCAGAGTTGGTGAAGAGGATAATCTAAGAGTCACGAGCCTAAAGAGAATTGAGGGAGAAGGTAAACCAAGAATAGTTTTGAGTCTCGATTCTCCGTACTCGAGTGTGATTGCTCTTGTCGCTGGCTACGTGAGAGAGAAGATGCTTGGTGTCGCCGGCGGATTCTTTCTCCAGAGAACGATGATGATTTGGAAGAAACTTAGATAATTTAGGGTTACTTTAGTCATTTATCCATTAATAAATTAGGTATTTATGAAAATGTCATTTTATTGAAGGTAGAGATGAATAATGATACTAAATATGTGGTAAAAGTAAAATTTCCCCTTTCTTTTAACAGTATTTATTTTTCAAATTTCATCAAAACTAATTTCAACAGAAAAAAGAATTAATCTATGAATTATTGTTCCTTTCTTGACCACCAAATTTAATATAATATTAGAAAATGATGAAAATGACATCAAAATAATATATAATTAAAACATATATTAGAAAGAATCAGGTAAAACAAATACTAAAAACAATAAAACTAATTAAAATACATAGTATAACTTGAATTTGTTGAAAAGTTTAGTAAAAAAATATAATTTAATAAAATTACATGATATAAAACCAAAACATAAAATTTGAATAATAAATAGAGAAAAATTATAAGAATAAAATATATAAATAAATAAATTTACAATATTGTTTTTTCATGTTTCATCAAACCTATTGTAACGAAAAGAATAAATTTAAGGTTTTTTTTTTCTTTGTCACCAAATTCAAACTTAGATAAATTAACATAAATCGAAGCAAATGATAAAGTCACCACACAAATTAATACATAAGTAAAAACAATATTTACAAATTAGTTTGAAAATAACAAGATATAACAAATAAAAAAATACTAATACAATAAAAATACATAATATAAGTTTAGTTTGGTGAAAAATTTAGTAAAAATATATAACTTAGTAAAAATATACAAAACCTACGGAAACGAAAAAGAGTGAATCTAATGAAATTTGTTTTCTTTACTTAGTGACCAAATTAAAACTTAAATAAATTAACAGAAATCCAAAGAAATGATAAAGCCACAACAAGGATTAATACATAAGCAAAAGATTTTTTTTAAAAAATTATTTTAAAAATTTTTAATAACAAAATATAAAAAATAAATAATAATATTTAACTAATAAAAAATACAAAATACAAGTTTAGTTTGCTGAAATATTATTTTCACATTTATCATACTCAAAGCACAAAAAAATCCCACATGTATGTTTTCCTTCTTTGTTGTCGCAAGCTCAAGTTTAGAGAAATAAACATGAAAATGATGGAAAAGTACAATTTATGTCTAATAAATAATTCAAATATTTTTTTAGTAACAAGATCTGATAAATGAAATAATGAAAATGATATCATATTACTATCACTAAGACATTGCCAAATATTCATAAAGAAAACAAAATAGCATCATAACACCATCTTTCACATTTTGAAAAATATCTTAAAGAACGTGGACACTGTTTTACATGTATCACTATTTTTTTTGAATAAATATCTTTAATGTTATAAAATCGATACTAATTCTAGCAATGGCCTCACAAGACTGTCATGTCTGCCAACCTACACTTCATTGACGATCTATCAACTAAAACCATTTCACATATACAACAACTTAATAACATTATGTCTTTTGAACGGTAATTCAGAAGCTCATTAAATATTTTTGAAAACAACAACACAAATATATGAATACATAATCTCCACAACAACAAAAGGTTTATATGAAAGTAGCATTTAAATACAATATAATGATAACATAAAAGAGAGAGTTAAAAATCGGTAAGTATACTTAGACACGTTTGGATGAAACTAAGCAAAACACAAAAGGACCAATGCTGGAAATGTATCAAGAAGTCGCTTCATACGGTCAGAGTAATCATATTACCATGTTACTTAACAAACTTCTTAAAATACAAAAGCAAAAATTACATGACAACGTAACAAGGACAGTCACTTCAACAACATCGAAAACAAGTGCAACACATGCTATTATTATAAACATATGAAAAAGTTATTTTCATAATTTAATAAAAAGATGTAAGATTATTATGTACATAGTTGCAAAGTCCGAATGAACAAGGCAATACACAACAAACTGATAAAGAACACATATGAGTAGACATTACACTAGATGACCTAAAAGAAATAAATAATTACATCGCCAATACAAAAATAAAACAATGTCACTAAATATGACAACTATGACATTATGTAATTTATTCAACTGTAACAACTTCAACTATTGATTTTTTTAATTTCTATATAAACAAAAATATTAGAGAAATAATGAATTATAAAATTATATAATTAACCATTTGTAACTAAAAACAAATATCAATTCAATTTCTTAAAATGTAAAAGTTGACATTTATTGATTGCAAAGTTGACTTTTAGATTTTGAGTTTTTATAGTAAATGAAGCATTGCAATCTTCTAAATTTATTTGGTAGCTAAATGCTAGGCAATTTTTAATAATTTTCATGAAAACTGCTTCTTATTATATCTTTTGTGAATTTATTTATTGACATTAATTATGGTTAAGAAGGAAAAAGGGAGTGGCATGAGGTGAAATAAAAAAATATTTCAAGGGTTGTTTCATATTTTTACTTCAATTTTAATAGTATGAATGTTAAAAGTAATGTTTCTAAAACCGTAATGAGGAAGCTGAACCGGATAATTATTTGGCTCATTGTTCAATATAGTTTAACCGGATCAAATCTGGTTCAGTAACCTGGTTTAATATATTTCTGCTATATAAATTAAAAATTAATATTTATAAATATGATATATAACTAAAATATAAATAAATTTCAAACATTAAATATTATAAATATATTTTTATTTTGTTCATATGGTTGGTTTATGGATTTTTGATAGTTTTATCAGCTTTATCAATTCAATAAAATTGAAATCCAATCCAACTACATAACCAGTTCATAGTTAAACCAATTATTAGATTTAATCCAACTATATGACCGGTTCATGTTTGAACCAGATCTAACCATTAGGTCGGTCCGGTTTTAAAAATATTGGTTAAAAGGTAAGACATACTTTCAATAAATTGTACCATCATGTGACATGTTTTCCCTTCTCAATCAATAGGAAAATTTGACCACTAAATTAGCATGGAAAACCGACTTTAACAATTTTAACAATTTCAATCGTGCTTTATACGATTTGTTTACGATCCAAACAAATGATATAAGTGATATGTGTTAAATAAAATTCCAATCTCATTATAACTAAAATTTTCTATATGAAATCGTTATCGTAACACTTAAAACTACTTTGCCTAATATATTATCCGCTAAATTGAGATAAGTTATCTTATATATATATATATATATATATATATAAAATATAAATATTCATTTGCCTTTACTCTTCGATTAGCGATGTTAGTTCAGTTGTTAGTTATCTAGTTTTACTCTGTTACATTACGAGAGTTTCAATTTCAAGTGTGACATTTTCTATTTTTGATCTTTGTATTAATTTTTATTTTACTTCCTTCTACGAACAAGAATCATTATCCATCAAATCCTTTATTTTGCAATACTGTCAAACAACAAAGGCCAATTTCATCATCTCGAGTTTCTTAACTGGTTTCTCTAATCAAAACATAAACACATATTTTATTTGGTTTCACCGTTTTCGTTGAGTTTCTCTTCTCAGCGCCTTGATCTGCATTCTCACCGGAATCACCTTTGTCAGAGAAACTTTCCAATAGAAAACATCTTCGATTATACTATCCTCCAGACCTAGAATCTGTAATGTCATAACCAGAATCTCCTACCAAAAGTGAGCAACTTTTCTGATGAAATCTATAGGAGTATTGATCATCTTATGAAGAAGAACCAAATGAGACAAAATTCATAGATTTTGATCGCTTGTTTCTAAAGAGAAAAAACATGATGGAGATGGAATTTGAAGTAAACTAAGATGAGCCAAACCAGGTTCAATTTTGTTTGTCCACCGCGATTGAGGTCCTTGAAACCTCTTTACAAACTCAACCGAACCAAACTTATCTTCATCGTCGATGTGTCTGGCTCTGTCATCTCGCTGTGGGTAACAAGTTCGATTCCAGTGAATCTCTTTCACCATAGGTAGCAGAGGCAAACAAAGAACTGAAGAAGAAATTGCTTCAGTTTCTTTGAAAGATGATTGTCTTGCCGAAATCACCTTCACCAGAAAAACTAAAACTCAAACTCGCATATTGCAATACACTAAAATTAGTTATTTACCAAATGAGCTAGCCTAGTTTAGTCAGTATTATATATTAAAAAGAGAAAAACAATAAATATTAAAGAGAACAATTATTCAACTTTTCTGGAGAAAGTGGGGAGGGTGGAGAAAAAATGAGCACGACTATTTTTGGTAAAGAAGATGATTGTGTAGCATGTATGCAAGAATGTGTTCTTTTATTGAATAAAACCACCACAAGTAAAGATTAAAAAACCTAAATCTTTGAAAATGAAAGAACATCATAATTTAGAAATATGATAAAGAAAAACACCATCAAACTAGAAAAACACTTAACATATAGCTTCGACAGCAAGCCTTCTAGCAGCACCATTGCAATCCGGTGCTCCAAACTTTTCCGTAGAGACATCAATGGAACACTTCTCTTTTCCCACACATTCTTGTGTGAGAATATCAACAGTGTTGTTACTTGATTCACAGGTTCCTCTTTCGAAAGTTCCACAATTGCCATCTGGGTTACCAAAGGAGGCAAATTTGATGGCAGAAATGGGTTTCCTATCGCATGAGAGCTCAATAATGTTTTTCTCATAGACATTAGCACATACACTTCCCACTCTAGTAGTTTGGAAACTGACAAGCGTTGGGTTTCCTCCCATCTCCTCAAACAAAACTAGTGTGTTATCTCCTTCTGCGTTCAAGAAAGAACGAGGAACATGGTACCTGTTCAAGAAAAGAACAAAACAACAAATCCCAGTAAAGATTTCTCAGTTTTAACATTAAAATATTTGATTTTGGAAACTAATAAGATGTGGAAAATGCACCATCTTTGTGTAGGTTCTCCACAATTGGTCAGACACTTTTCAGCATGATAAGCTCCTCTATAATTACATTTCGGAGAACAACCATTTTCGCTTGAAATGAATGCCGGCCAATAACGTCCAATATTGTTTCCATTGACCCAAGCTGTACCTTTTCCAAGTCCCAAAAGATCGACAACAACTGGATTATTTCCCAAAGGAGCCTTGAACGTAGCCTAAAAGACAAAATGGAATGATGTGATTTGATATTAAATCAATAAGTGTTTGGTTAGTTATCTTATGGATAATAATATCTCTTTACCTTATACCAAGTCATGGTTCGGTTAAATGGTACACTTTCAACTGACCATTTAGACATTGATTCTGTTCTAAAGAGTTGGTGCTCAAACCCATTTAAACCGGTTTTATAGCTCCATTTATGAGCAGATAAGTCCTTAACTATTGTTTCATCACCATTTCTTCCAATAATAGAAATTGGTCCAGTGATTCCAGCCGGCTTACTTTCAAAGAAAGCACCATAGTTCTATAAAGAAAATTGACAAATTTTTTATTTTTCAGTTAGATATTAATAAAAGTTTTAACTTTTTAAAAAAATACAAGATAAAATAATATTTAAGAACTTACCGCAAGTCCCACAGTTATGCTAAGGAGAGAAATGACATTACGACCAGACTTAAACTTCACATCTTTCTCAAATACATAATGAAAATTTCCATTCTCAGCGTGTTGGTTACCTAAAAATATAAATCAATGGTTTTTGGTAAGTTAGTGTTGTTGAGATTTGAAAAACATATATAGGAGTTACTTACCAATATGTTGTCCATTGACAAAAGCGTGAAGGACATGAGCAGTACTGTTGACGAGAAGAGACATGCTTTTACCCAAAAATGGATCTCGTTTTTTAAACTTAATGGTTGTCATGTACCATAGATAATCACTTTGGTCATTGCTTACTACTTTCTGATCAAAGAGTTGTCTATATGTAGATTCTCCTTTTCCTTTCAAAAGGAAGTTCTCCATGTTCTCTGGTCTCCAGGACCATTTCAGAGTTGAAGGGATATCCTCAGCTTCATTTGGTTTCTTAACCATCATTGAAGTCTGAGTGGTAATCTGAAAATATAAAACCAACAAAACAATGAATTTTGGTTATAACTTTGAATGAATAATGGTTGTTAATATGAAAATTTAAAATCCACAAAAGAAAATGTGAAAGAAAATACCTTGGCGGTGTTATAAGCCTCATTTTTGCAATCCGGTAAAATGGTAACAGACCAAGCCGGGACAACATAAGATTCTCCTAGGAAACTAATTGTTGCATCTGAAATTTCATTTCCATTTCCAAAAAAACAGCTTGATCCTTCTTCAGTTTTATAAATTGTTGCCTACATAAAATGTTCATGATAAGTAACTAATTCAAGAATTACATATACAATACTGATTAAAAAAATAACAAGAACATTACCGATGCGGAGTTTCCAAAGTCAATGGTGGAGATGTTTCCGTATGTGAGAGTTTTCTCCATAGAATGAAGAACATCATGAAGTTGTTTCAAATGCCCGTATTTTGGTTGATTCAAATTACCTAATAGATTTTTCCATGTTAGTAAAAATAGAAATTTCTAAAATAGTTGTAAATATAAATATAATTTAAATTTACCATATTCGTCAAGGGGAGCATCATAATCATATGAAGTTGTGATGTATGGACCACCTGCGGTTCTATCAAAGTTGGTGCCTCCATGGTACTACAATAATAAAAACATTTCAATTAGTTTTCCTAGTTAATTACAAACTTTCTGTGAATTTATTTAATTAAATAATTTATATTTTTATTATTATATTTTACCATATAATAATTATTAAAAGTTCCTCCTCTTTGAAAGAATCTTGCAACAGAAAATGCAACATCTTCGGTTGTTCTATGAGGATTTTTACCACCCCATTGCTTAAACCTAATAAAATAGGATACAAAATACATCTATTTATGATAAAAATATTTAGAATAATAAGAAAAAACATTAATCATACTGAAAATAAAACTAACCATCCGGTCCAATTCTCAGTCCACATCTTAGGAGTGTTGGGATTGTTTGGTACAAAATTATCACAATAAAAGCCATTACATGTATTCAACTATAAAAGCAAACAATTTAAAATAGTTAGTTTGAATATATTAAATAAATATTTATTATAACTAGGCTGATCTATTTACCATAGGCTGAGGAGCATCATTTTGCTGACACATTATCCATGGAACACCAACATCAAGAGACTGAGCCATGTTTGCACACCACTTAATGTATGCTTTACCTGATTCTCCATAAGATCCCATTACATTTCCATACTCATTTTCAATCTGTAAGATCAATCAAAAATAAAAAAAAATGTTGTTAAGAACTGTATATAACATTACGAAACACATAATGTATTTACAAGATTAGATCGATTACCTGAGCAAGAATAATTGGGCCTCCTTGTGATGCAAATAAATTTTCTTTCTTCACCATGTCTACTATCATAGTTGTGAAGTTTTGCATCTCATCCTATACATAAATAATCCATATAAAATTAATTAAAGAAAACACTACATATTTGATAAAAAGAGTATTGATCACCGGGTAAGATTACCATAAATGCTTTGTTTGTAGTTCTGAACACCATTCCGGGCATGTTATGCAGCCACATAGGGAATCCTCTGTTTAAAATGATTAGACAATCAAATGTCAAAAATATTACAAGAAAAAACGTAATATCAGTAATACACGAGGCTAACTCAATATGATATTTTATTTAAAATATATACTGCAATTAAAGAGACCATTTATTGACATTTTGATACATAAGTTTTGATTTACTAATTAGTAATTAAAATCAATCCACTGGACCATTTATCGACCAAAACATTATATGGAAAACCGTAATATCACCATACAAGAGGCTAACTTAATATAAATATTTATTAAACTGGTATATATTTCACTTAAAGAGAATAGCTAAATCAATTTTAGTATATTACCCATAATTCCACTCGGCACATGCATATGGTCCTATGCGAAGAACACCATACAATCCTTCATCTTGAATGGTTTTCAGGAACCGAATAAGATCTAATTTTCCAGAGAAATCATATTGACGGCGAGTAGGCTCATGTGCATTCCAGAAAACATAAGTTTCAATCGCATCAAGACCTCCTCCTTTACCTTTTCTTATAAGATCCGGCCACATCTAAACATATTAACAAAAACGAATATAATTAGTAGAAAAACAGAAGAATAAGACCACATATACTGTTCGATGTAATGTAGATTAAATACCTCAGGAGTGCTTCTAGGGTAATGGATTGAACCAGAAAGGAGAACTCGGCGATGACCATCAATGGTGATGGCTCGACCATCATGAGAAACAATTGTGGCATATGCACTACTTACTAAGAGAAAACATAAAAGAAATTTTAGAGAAACCATATTTACTTAGAAGAATGGTTTTTGAATGAAAAAATAAGAAAGGAAACAAGGCTTTTATAGGGGCATAAAATCGTTACGTAAAGATAATTTGGATAATTATAGATATTCAAAAAAACAAGATTGTAACTAACATTTTATTTAAATAGAAAATTGTTTATCTTTTAACTAATAAAAAACATTTATCCCGAGAATTTAATTGGATAATACTGATTTTATGCCAAAATTTTGAATTGATGTAGCTTGGTTGTTGATTTTTTTTAATTCATTATATCTTGAAAAATGTCTGAATATTAAAACCAATTGTTTTGTAAATAATGTAAATCTTTAAAGAATCATATGATTTATATATTTTCATCTAAATGTTTAACAAATTTAAGTCTTATAATTTTTCTAGTACTTTGCATTTTTCACAAAGGAGAGAAAAATAATTATCTTGACAACCTATGTTTTTCTATAATAAATATCTTGTCTGTGTTGATCAAATTTTTGTATGAAAATTGAATAACTGTACGAGACAGCTAATATATACAAAAATGATTTGGATTATCCCCACTTCTGATTCAAAATAGTTAGTTTTTAATATTTTGGAAGACATGTTAG